>JBBPBX010063754.1:0-20437 GCA_038048925.1 Garcialebias charrua | reverse complement strand
TTTGGCTGTTCCTAAAACAAGACTGAAGCTCAGAGGAGATCGGGCATTTTCAGTCATGGGCCCCAAACTCTGGAACAACCTGCCCCCCAACATTAGGCAGGCCACCTCCCTTCCTCAGTTCAAATCTCTGCTAAAAACACATCTGTTCCCGCAGGCATTTCACACAGTGAGTTGATTTAGTGTTTTTATTTTATTTTATTTATTTATTTTTCGGTGCTCCTATGTTTTAAATGATTATTGTTAATTTTCAGTATTATCATTAGTGTTGGTGGTATTTTTTAAATTAATTTTACTCCCATTGATGTTGCTGTTAAGCACTTTGATAACAGTTTCTGTTTTAAATGTGCTCTATAAATAAATTTGACTTGACTATAATGTAAATTATATTTATTGTTTTTAAATGTTATACAGGCAATCTTTTATTTTGCTTTTACCAAAAGTTTAACATGACTTATGAGGCTATTTGGAGAGTTGGTCCCTCAACACAACTGATAACATTTCTTCTAAAAGAAGACAGGCTATAGGCGAGCCGATTTGCCCTGTTGGCATGCACACAGCTGGATATCTCATCGACTTGGAAGACTTGATGACGTGTCTATCTCTGCTGTCATCTGTGAATCTAAAGGACACATATTTAATTGGATTTTTGACAACTGGTTCCTGCTTTTTGGATTCGGCTGGTTCCTGGTCTATCAACACACAAGGAAGACATCGGCAGCAAATCTGGACCTGGTCAGGCTGCCTGCCTTACATGATGGCTTGGTTCATGTCTCGAGAACCCAGACTTTTGCCTGAATGGATTAGATCTCTGGGATTTTTCTCAGGCACGTTCCATTGGTATGGTCATTTAATTTGGACATTTCGAAAGCGAGTGGACCAACACAGACTGAAGGCAGATGTCATTAAAGTTCTGCCAGTCCCCAAAACAATCGTATTTATCTGAAATTTGGCTCACTGACTGGCCTTGACAGGCTGTCCTATCTCAAAACGCCTGCAGAAGTTTTGTAAACCTGACGCTCTCACTCTTCCAACCCTTCTACTGAGGAATTCCACAGACTTTTCAGAGGAGCCCAGCTGAATAAACATTCTATCATCATTTCAGGACTTTGGATTCACCTCTGGCCATCCTTGGCAGCTAAATATTTAAAGCAAATTTAGTTTCATGACATTTTTTGCAAAGTCCATCATCTTCATGAGGATCATTGTGGTTCTGCTTCACCTTCAGCAACCAGCCCAAAATGTACCTGTTGAGACTGATGACACCTGATAATCATGACTCGGAATCAACCCAGATCTGAGAAAAGAAGCAGGAAGAAACAGAAAAACAATTAAATAATGGGGAGGAAACTACCCCGAAACTGTCAATGTCTCGTGAAGAGAGCAAAAGTGCTGAAAACTATTTTCCCAACCATGGAGAGCTTCAGTGGAGCTCATAAAACCCAAAGAGATCCATGAGCAGTCCACATCAGCACCACAGTGAAAGGCTGTTAGGGGTAGAGGTTATTTTATTTCTACATTTCTACAATTTTTATGTGTATCTGGGAGGTATCAGCATGATTTAAAACAATAGCAAGTGTTTATAATCATTGTTAAACCATGTTTAGGTTAAAAAAAATCATCATCAGTGTGTTTTATCATTTAGTTTATGGATTTAAAAATAAGTAAATTTTTTAAAGTGACACCTAACACTGAGGCTCATTATAGTCTGTTCTTCATCTACATATTCATACAGAAACATTGAAATACTTGAGACTTAGTGGCAAAACTTTAATATATCAAGTTCAAGGCCTGGGATTCCTTGAAAGAATGCTTATCACCTGTCGCCTTTCATGCCAGAGTTTTGTGTTGAAAAAGCACAGTGATTCGGCCATCTTGATCAAACACTGAGAATAACGAAGCAAAAAAAATCATGAGGTGTCACATTCTATTTCATGTAGGCTCCACCCTTTAAGCCATACCTATTGGGTTTATCCCTGCGTTTCGTGCCAACACTGAAGACTTCTAGTCCACGCCCACCTGCTGTGGGCCACACCTCGGTCTACTATATAAGCGGCTATTGACCGAGAGACTGCTCCCTAAAATTTTTCATGACGACACAACAAGGATTTTCTGAAAACAACATGTCTTTTAGATGTTCATTCAAGAGATGCACAGGATGCGACTTTGGTTTCATCCTGGCCGTGGTCAAGCCCCCCCTCTGTGAGACGTGCCTGGGTGCCCACCACGCGCAGCAGGCCATGGTCCAGCATCCCACCTGTCCGGCCTGCCAGCTCCTGACGGAGGAAGAAAAGGAGCGCCGGTTCAACTTCTTTGCCCAAGCAGCATTAGAGGCTCAACCGATGGTGGACACAGCCTTGGTTCGGGCAGCTGGCGGACTACGCGTCCACGGGGGTAGCTAGTGAGGCCGGCCCATCCTCTTCTGGAGGTTCGGAACCAGCCTCGCCCTTCACTCGCCTGCTGGAAGGAGCTAGCTGCCGCGACCCGCCACCTCCTCTGGAGTGCGCGGGACCGGCCTCACCCCCCACCAAGGGAACAGCCATGGCCGCAGAGGGGGCCGCCATGGTGGACGCGCGGGGCCCCAACATGCCCGACTGGAGGACCGGACCCAGCGCCCCTCTAACTCTTAGACGCGGACTCGGTCGGCAGCCGAGCACCGTCTCCTAAGCCCGCGGGACAGACGCCGCCCCTCACGGACGTGCCAGATGCGTAGGGCCATGCGCGTAGCCAGGGCCGGTTCGCTGGGTTCGAACGAACCGCCCACTTTGCCTATGAAGTCCCATCTAGTCATTCTATGAGGGGCGGTTTGTTTATAAATGTGGAGCTTAAAGTGAAACTAAACCCAAATTTAACTTTTTTTAGCTGATAAACTCCCTAGAATGTGTTTAAAATGTTTCAGAGCAGTATTTCTGTGTTAATTTTCATAAAATTGTTCGTATTAGTTTAAATCGGCAATATTTGGTCTAAAAACGTGTTTAGGTAGTCCTATGGGTTGAACAGAGGTTATTGCACCCTAATTTCCTTATTTGTCTACGATTCGCACAGTGACGTATTTTCGCAAGCTTTCGTCACGGACGTGGTTCAAGCAGAGCCAATCCCCTGCGGAGATGACACGGTCCTCCCTCCAGTGCATACCTTATATGGAGTGCTACATTTCACTCCTGAAAAGCTCTGCAACAAAGCATATTATAGTTTTCGGAATGGCACTAGTTATTTGTGTATTGTAACTTATTTATTTTAGGAATGTTTTTCACTTCTTCGAAACTGTCTGGTTGTATATGTTTTAATACTGTGCGTTAGAGGGGTAGTGCATGAAAGCCGAGTTGGCTCAGTGGTGTAGACACTGAGTTTGAATACGGGAGACCCGAGTTTGATCCCCGGTCACGGAGTACTTTTTTATTTTTTTAAAGCCTTTTGTTTTGGATAGGTCAGGTGGAATAGATAAATACATCTACAGTACATGTTTATTCTTTGTTGTTGCTTGGTTTATGTTGTTGGCTACAGTTCTAGTTTGTTGTAGGTTGTTGCTGGAGGAGGCGTGAACGCAGGAAACCCCCCACCTCCTCCCCTCTACAGTCTATCAGAACGCCCATTTTGTTGAAGATTTTTGAATCTGGACTTGGGGAGGAGTTAAAGACCCAGAGGCCGTTCAGTGACAGTTTAAAATATAGACACGTCGTGGTAGCTCACTGGAAACGCATTACTTTGCCTATGAAGTCCCATCTAGTCATTCTATGAGGGGTGGTTTGTTTATAAGAAATGTGGAGCTCAAAATTGAACACGTCCTGGTGGCTCACTGGGAACGCATTGAGCCGTTAGCTGCTCCTAACCTTATCTAGACCTCGTGGGTTCGATTCCCACAAGGTATGACTTTTTTTCTTCTTTTTTTTAGATTATTTATTCATTCCAGATTAAAAAACACAAGAAAACTATTTACAAAACAACAAGAAATAAAACAATACATGAAATGAAAGGAAGCAGAAGAAGAAAATAATCTTATTATATCTGCCCCTTCGAACTATTTTGTTTTCAAACACTCTTTTATTGGATAAAAAAAGTAGAATGTGTTAACAGGCATATTAACTCCTTTTTTTTATCCAATAAAAGACAAACGTAAAATTAGTTGTTTGAATCGAGTGTTTGAAAAAAAAAATTAGTGAAGGGGCAGATATAATAAGATTATTTTCTTCTTCTGCTTCCTTTCGTTTCATGTATTGCTTTATTTCTTGTTGTTTTGTAAATAGTTTTCTTGTGTTCTTTTAATCTGGAATGAATAAAAAAAAAAAAAGTACCATGTGGGAATTGAACCCATAAGGTTCAGAACGGTGAGCCAACGCTCTTCTCACTGAGCTATCGAGGCATGCCTGTCTGATAAGGTCCAGATTTATTTTAAACGAACCGCCCCTCATGAAATTCTGGCTACGCCTCTGGTAGGGCGCTCACCTCTTGCTGCTCCACGTGCTCCCGGACATCATCAGGTGGGCCGCGCGGACGTGTGTGGGCTGAAGGTCCCTGAAGGCACCACTCAGACCTCACCCTCACTACTGGCAGGAGGATTCACCGCCAAAAACAGCGGCCAGAGAGAAGCGATCCAGCCCAGCGTTTTCAGACGTGGACTCCCTGCTGCTGAGCGCGGCCAACGAGCCACTGAAATCACGAGCCCTGCATTCCCATCACGAAGGCCCAGGGGCACACGGACGAGGCTTCTCTGCTGTTACACCGCTGGAGTCCAACCTGTCGGAAGTGTTTGCACTGAGACCTGCTAAACACGTCAGGAAATGAATTTCACCGCCAGCACCCAACTCACCACGCAGCTTCAGGACAAGAGTCACAAATGCTAGTCTCAGGTTAGTGCGACTGCAAATAATATTGCGTTTATGGCGCTCAGCATCGGGTGCGAGCCCAAACACGACATGGCCGGAGCTGCTATCGACACAATCATGAACCTATGCATAGTGCTCACAATGTGTTCAGCTCATTATTCAGCTTGGACTACTGTGCTCCAGAGACAAGTGTGGCTGAAACTTTCCTCATCCATCCCTGATGGTGTGAGCAATGAACTGATCTAAAGCCCCATCTCGTCAGAGGGGCTATTTTGGGGTCCACTATCCATGTTTGAGCAATTACTTTCATTCTTAGAGGCAACCGAACCGGTCTGCCCACGGGCCTGTGCGCCCATGAGAACAGACTAGAGCTTTTCGCCACCTGCAGTGACACTCTTCACCTTCCTCGACCTTGTACAGTAATGCCGTCACTGCCAGCTACAACGAGAAGGCACCCATCCCAGTCCTTCCACAGAATCTGGACTTTTAGAGGAAGGGGCCGCCATCACCCTTCATGGACCAGTCAGCACCAAAACACGAGATGAGGCCAGTACAAAATGTCAGTGTGCTGGAGATGTGTGTGATGTCAGGACGTGTTTTTGAACAAAATAAAGAAATTGTCGTGAAAAACAGTATTTTTTATTCAAACTTGCTGAATCCCCCATCCCGGGGCACGTAAACACATCTCCTAACACGGGTAAAGAAATTGACACGAGGTTATCTGTTAGAGTTAAACAGAAAAGTGTATATTTCCATTGTGTTCAAACAGAGAGCCGGGCTAAAGCAGTTGCAGGCAGAGACCTTTCTATGAACCCCCAGCCCCGCCTCCCCACACGACGGTGGAGGCCCGCTCGTATCGCTGTCATCAGACACAGAGCGGCGAACCGTGTAGACGAGTCAGACAGATTGCTGTTCCTACTCTCTCAAACTCGGTTAAAACACATGAGCCTGGTCTGAAAACAGTTGTTTCAGCCAGGACTTTTTTTGTCTCTTCCTCCCACAAGCCAGACAGAGACAGGTACAATCACCGATCTGTCACAAAGCGACGTTTGTCAGACCTGCACGAGTCAAACAGGGATCAGTGCAGGGGTCGTGACGCGATGTGTGGTAAACGCCCCTTTCAGAAGAGCCTCCTATGGGTCAATGCGGACATTGTCCGCTTGTTGGCGGTAGAGGCCAGGCCATTCCCACTCTTGAGGCAGATAATTCATGCTGCACCTTGTCAGATCACAATGTTGCTTGGCTTGCTCACTGAATGGATGATTAAGTCGACTGATTTGCTGGGTTCACCCTACAATTTTCAGGAGCACCGCCAAAGTTCTATGGGGTATTGGAGACAAAACTTACATCCACGAGCAAGGCTTGATCCTGCAAGCAAAACTGCAGGAGCTTCTTGCAAAACACGTCAATTCTGGGGTTCCCTCGAGCGAGAAGTCCGGCTTCTATTCAAAGTACTTCCTGTTTCCAAGGCAATCAGGCCAATTCTGGATTTGTCGATTTTTCAACAGACACATGAGTCGTCCCTTCTATGTGCTGACAATAAAACGTATTCTCGAATATGTGACACGGGGGATGGATTCGTCTCAATCAATCTTAGAGACACATTTTCCACATTCTAAATATAAACAAACACAGGGAACTCCTCAGGTTTGCTTTCAAGGGGTTTGCTACCAGTACGACTGCATGACGTTGGGTATGCTCTCGATCCCCGCACCTTCACGATAGTTATCGGGCGGCGTTGCAACCGCTGCATTCATTGAGCATGAAAATTCTGTTTTTACCTCGATGATCGATTGCTTCTGTCTCGCTCCAAGAGGAAGCGAAAGCTCAGACAATTGTACTGGTGAATAACCTGTCCCACTTGGTTTTCGCCATAAACTGGGAAAAGGGCTCTGTAAAACCAGCCCAGAAAGTATTTTTCCTGGGACGATCCTCTGCTCCACCAACATGACAGCTGTTTTATCGGAACAGAGGAAAGAGCTACTGACATCACTTCTTCAGTATGTTCAGCCTCACAGGTCAGTGCCAGCATTATAAACATCGAGATTACCGGAATGATGGTTGCTGCTCACGTAGTTGTGAAATTAAATTTACTACACATGCGCCGGTTTTCAGGAATGGTTTTTACGTCAGAAAATCTACCTTGTACGCCACAAATGGCGCCCGGTCACGGTTTCTCCATCCATGAGAACGGACCAGTATGGCAAGCTCTTTTAACATAAAATCGTGTAGTCTGACTATCCGTAGTTACATTCTAGATATCTAAAAATGAGTTTTGACTAGTCACAATTACTTTTTGACTAGTCATAATGTTAATTTGAGATGAACCTGGTCCTTTGGGGGAATCCAAGGACCTTGTCAGAGGGAGTTCCTTTGGCAAAGTTATGTCATTCAAGGCGGTCTTTCAGACACTGTCATGATCCATGTTCTGTCTGCCATAAGTTATTGTTATATTCTTGGTTTATCATGTCATGTTGTCATGTTCACAGCAATCACATCATTGTTCCCTCCGCCCTCATGCCCAATGCCTCATTAACGATCATTGCACTCACCTGTTTCTTCCTGTATTTAAGCTCCACGTCCACAGTCATTCCTTGCCTGATTTAGGAACAGTTTTGCCTAGTAGTTATCCAACGCCCATGTCTTGTCCTGTCTTGCTTGCTACGACTCTGTTTTGGTTTTTTGGTCTCACGTCTCTCACCTCAGCCCCCATTAGTACTGTTTCGGACTCTGCTTCTCTGGTTTTGACTCCTGCACACGCGACTGGACTTCGCCCTCCTGCCTCTCCCTTGTCGGACCTGTTCAGCCATCTGCCTCACGGAAACGAACCCAAGACTGCCTTTCACGACCACGAGATAAGCCTGCCTCTTTCAACATTATTCGCCTCTCTGCCAACCTGTGTATGACCTCGCTTCGAACCAAGGAAAACCCCCTTCGTGTGAAAGTCCGCACGAAGCACCAACGTAAACAAGGAAGTAAAACTGGACTACGTCACCACCGGCTCACGTCATCAAGGAATTCCCTTCCGATCAAAAACAGCCTAAAAAGGTTAGTGTTTTTATTAAAGATAAAAACATCTACCTGTTCAAGTCCTGTCACTAATATTATAATCTCTTGTGCAGAACTCAAGTTACCAGTGACGATCAAGGCTCGTTCCAGCTTCCTGTTTCTCAATAAAATTGTTAAAACTTTTCCAGTGTGCGGTTTATTAGTGAAACTCAAAAACACAGTCTTGACAGACACGTCCCTTCACATAAATGTTCTGGAGCTGCTGACAGTACACAATGGCCTGAAACACTAGCAGCCACGTACATAATTCACCAGGGCGGGTGTGTTCAGCCCAGTTGCTGAACACAGCCAGAAAACTGCTCTGCTGGGCACACATGCACTTGAAATCGCTGCGGATGGTTTTCATCCCCCGACGTGCTAGATTGGCCACTCGGGAGAATGCTCAGTGCCCACTGTTCTTTAAGCCCCCAGGGCAACTCCCGTTGGGGGTGGACGCATTTGCACACAAACCGTGGCCCAAAAAAACACTGTTTTATGTTTTTCCTCCAGTCCAGCTGCTGTCAGTACTACTGGAGCGGGTGAGGGAAGTGAAGTTATCAATGATTCTGATTGCCCCAGAGCGCATGAACACACTATGGTTTCCGGTGCTACAGCAATAAAGAGTTTCCCGGTGATAGGTCAACATCTACTTGTTTGGTTGCTGAACGTGAACGTTTAGAAAGCCTTGGATTTTCTAAAAGACGTCATAGGCACTATCCAGCGAGCGCGTGCAAAGTGTTTACGCGTCAAAATGGGCTGCCTGTCAGCAATGGTTCCTGGGAAACAGCAGGATCATCTCATTTTCTCTGGGTTCCATCTTCCCATATTTACAGTTATGTCTGGTCAGAAATTTAGCCTTCAGCACGGCTATAACTCATGTTGCAGCGCTTTCTTCCTGCCACAAGGGGTTCAATGATAGGACAGTTTCTAATCATCCCCTTATGAAACGTTTTCTGAAAGGTGCTCGTTGTCTTAGTCCGATATCACGCACCTTAGTCACACAATGGGACCTAGTTACTGTGCTGAGTTTACTAACTAGGGACCCATTTGAGGCATTTAGAGCAGATACAATTAACATTTTTATCCTTTAAAATAGGGGTGGGCGATATATCGAATATACTCGATGTATCGCGATATTTTAAATGTACGATGGTTAAAAGGGCTATATCGTGTATATCGAGGATCCTCCTGCTGTCGCGCGGGCCCCCACTCGCCCCCCTCCTTCCTGCAGGCTGCAGGAGCCGCGCGCGAGACTTTCAGCACAACATGTAAACACGGCAGATATGAAGAGCGCTGCACGCTGCTGAGGGGGGAAAACAATGTTCTGAGCTAGTTTGGATTAAATTGTCAGATGAGGGCATAAAAAATGTTTTTGTAGACGATGCTGAAAATAGTCCCGAAGAAAGGTCTGAACTACGAATCTTTTTCACCATTTAAACAGCGGAGTGGAGCATGAACGGCAGAACCAAGTGTTTTTACAGCTGCTGCTTCCTTAAAACAAACCACGGGTCTGAGCTTAGTCATGCGTGCACCGCATAGAGAGGTGGAGACATTAATAAATCAGCATTTTATCATTATCGCTAAAGACACGGTCCTTAGCGGCTAACAAGATGGCTAACGCGTTAGCCGTCTTCTTCCACAGCTGAGACTGACCGTGTCTTTAGCGATACAGCTGATTTAATAATGTCTCCACCTCTCGGTTCACGTTTCTGAGTGGAGGCTGTCGTGTTTTACACAAGGATTCAATGCGACACTTTGTAGAGCAACTTTAGAGAACGTCTTCGTGAATCCGGAAACAACCCCTGACCCTTTCACAATAAAACCGGATACAGTACACAGAGGCTCACATTTACTGCAGTACTGTGATAAATCTGTTCTTGTTCAGAGGTTTTGCAGACATTGCCTGAACTTGGCACAGTTTGAAACTTGTGCACATTTTGTGGTTTGTTGTTAAAAATTACTAGCACATGCAAATAGTTGAGAGTTGTTACCTGTGACTGTTCTGGGTCAGTAAATTTTATGGCCACTGTTTACACTTTTGTTTTTGTATTTTAAAGGCCTTAATTGTTTTGATTTAATATTTTTTTAATGTTAAAAGCACAAGAGCACCTTTTTAAGTTTAAATTATACCATACCATACCATACCATTTTATTTATAAAGCACTTTAAACAGGAACAAGTCCACACCAAAGTGCTGGACAAACAAACACGCAACAGGCAACACATACAATGAAGTACAACACGAAAAACATAAAAACATTGCAGATCATAAATCAATTAAATTATGTATTCTTCCTTTTTGCTTGAAGTACTTTTTATTTATGTGTGCAATTGATGGTTAAAATAAAATATTTAAGTTTGTTCAAATTTAGTGTTGACATTTTTTTAATCAATTTTGAATCATTTTTTCATTGATTTTGGAGATATCACAATATATATCGTGTATCGTGATATAGCCAAAAAATATCGCGATATAATATTTTCCTCATATCGCCCAGCCCTACTTTAAAACAGCTCTGTTGCTGGCTGTAACTTCAGCTAAAGGAGTATATGACTTGTCGGGCCTGTCCGTTTCTCCTTCTCTTTAAAAAAAATTCAAGGGGATGGGAGTTCAGTTCAACTTAGACTGAACCCTGCTTTTATCCCTAAAAGCATAACATGCTCATTCAAGTTTAGTATCATTACACTGAACGACCTTTGTTTTCCTTCCTCACATTAGTGCAGAGGAAGAACGCCTACATTTGTTTTGTCCGTTGCGGGCACAAAAGTATTATGTGGCATGCACTGCTGCAATTCTTAAATCTGATAAGGATTTTGTGCTTCTCAGAGGACAGTCTCAGGGCCAACCTTGACCTCTCAGCGGTTGTCACATTGGCTATGTGAGGTCATTTCTCTGGCATACAGCCTTTCTGGCCTCTATCCTCCTGAACGAATAAAAGTTCACTTCTCTTGAGGGATTGCAGTTTCCACAGCCCTGCATGGAGGTCTTCTTTGTAGGACATCCATTTAGGCGGCTTCTTGGTCATCAGCGACTCCCTTTATCCGTTTTTATTACAGGACGTTTCCAGCTCCTCCCTGACACATTCTGTTCTCAGGGTTGTAGCAGAGTTTGTTTTTTCATTATCAATAGACTTATTGATAAAATGACACAGTTCACCTCACATGATCCAAGGAGCATGTGGCAGGGCATCAAATGCTTAACAGACTACAAGGGCAAAAGCAAACAATGCCCCAGGGACCCATCCCTGCCTGATGCCCTCAATAAGTTTTATGCACGTTTTGATGATCCAAACAGACCAACTAGCACCAGACTCACCTCATCACCAGACGAGGAGCACCTCAAAGTGACCGCAGCAGAAGTGAGAGGCAGTCTCAGAAGGATCAACCCTCATAAAGCTACGGGTCCAGACAACATCCCAGGGAAAGTTCTGAAGGAATGTGCGGACCAGCTCTGTGAGGTGCTGGCTGACATCTTCACCACCTCACTTGCACTGGAGTCAGTTCCCACCTGCCTGAAGACCGCCACCATCATCCCAGTCCCAAAAAGCTCCACAGTGACTGGTCTGAATGACTACAGACCGGTGGCCCTCACCCCGATAGTCGCTAAATGTTTTGAGAAACTGGTCATGTCCCACATCAAGACAGCCGTCAACATCAACGAGGACCCTCATCAATATGCATACCGTGAGAACCGATCAACAGAGGACGCCATCTCCTCCGTGGTCCACACTGCTCTCACCCACCTGGATCAGAAGGACTCATACGTGCGTCTGCTCTTTGTGGACTTCACATCTGCCTTCAACACCATGATCCCCCAAACTCTGATAGACAAACTATCCACACTTGGACTAAGCCCCTCTATTTGTAACTGGGTCTTAGACTTCTTAACAGACAGACCACAGTCCGTGAAGATCCACAACTTCTCCTCCTCCACCATCACCCTCAGCACTGGCTCTCCTCAGGGATGTGTGCTGAGCCCTCTTCTGTTCACTCTGCTCACATATGATTGTACAGCCACACATCCAGGCTGTCATATTGTTAAGTTTGCAGATGATACAGCTGTGGTGGGATGCATCACAGATAATGATGAATCCAGCTACAGACAGGAGGTGGAACATCTGGAGAGCTGGTGCAAAGAGAACAACCTTCACATGAATGTGAAGAAGACGAAGGAGATGATTGTGGACTTCAGAAGGAACAAACACACCCACACCCCACTGTATATAGGTGGATCTGCGGTGGAGGTGGTCTCCAGCTACAAATACCTGGGTGTACACTTGAATGATAACCTCAGCTGGAGCAATAACACCACCAGCCTGATCAAGAAAGGTCATCAGAGACTCTACTTCCTCAGACGGCTGAGACGAGCCGGTCTGAGAAGCCCAGTCCTCACCTCGTTCTACAGGTGTGCAGTGGAGAGCGTCCTGTGCTCCAGCATCAACGTGTGGCATGGAGGCTGCACAGTTGCAGAGAGAAAAGCTCTGCAGAGAGTGGTGAAGGCTGCACAGAAGTCTGTGGGAGTCAGTCTCCCCACCATCACAGACATTTACACCTCCAGATGCAGAAAAAGAGCCACCTGCATCATGAAAGACCTCACTCACCCAGCACACTCACTCTTTGCACCACTCCCCTCGGGACGGAGGTTGAGGAGCATCAAATGTAGAACCACTAGACTGAGAAACAGCTTCTACCCTGAGGCTGTCAGACTCATGAATAAATAAATAATAAGAATAAACACTGCAAAATGTCACATCATACTGATACTGATCTGTTTCTTGTTGCTGCGTTCATCTGTGACCATCTGCTCATGTTCGTGCTGCTGTTTATAATGATGTTTTTCTACTACATTAGGGCTTAGTGTATTACTAGCTGATGTGATGTCTCTCTTAGTTAATCCTAGATGTTATTATTGTATTTCTCTTGCATTTGTTGTTGGATGTAACTGGGACCCTGTGTACATAATCTCGTTTTCAACACATGTACTACATGCGGTGCAAATGACAATAAATTCTCTCTGACTCTGACTCTGACTCTGACAATTGTATCTGTCCTTGTTGATTCTGATTATGAATTCCGAGTCATTAATTTACCATCAGATGATAAGGATTGTCCACCTGCTATATATATGCACCTTTGTTCTCAATTGACAGTGCATCTTCATGCTTATTGAGGTGTGGCGGTTGCCAGGGTGTTTTGGTTCCAGTCAAACCCAGTGAGGCATGGACCATATCCTGCTCCGCCTTTAACCCAATAGGTGTGGCTTAAAGGGCGGAGCCTTCATGAAATAGAACGTTGGTTACATATTGTAACCCCAGATTCTATGAATGTAGGCGTAGCCCTTTAAGCCTTGGGCCTCACTGGCTCTCATTTGGCAGAAAAATGTTGCCTTTTTTGGAGCAGTCTCTCGGTCATTGGCCGCTTATATAGTAGACCGAGGTGTGGCCCAAAGCAGGTGGGCGTGGACTAGAAGTCTTCAGTGTTGGCGCGAAGCGCAGGGATAAACCCAATAGGTGTGGCTTAAAGGGCTACGCCTACATTCATAGAATCTGGGGTTACAATAGGTAACCAACATTCCGAGTGTATGCTAGTAAGGACCTAAACTAGCCTGGCCTTCGCCCTCCTGCACAGCTCCGCTCAATTCTCATTTCCCTTCACTGCACAGTCTGGGACTTCTCTCATCCACAAGGATTTCTCCGGTAGATTTTTGTTCGGACCAATCAGAGAACAGAAGGGGCGGAGTTTTTGGCCCCTAACCTACGCCCCCACCTGTCCCAGCGCAGCCAGCTCGCAGCCGCATGTTCTCATTCAAAGCGATGCAGGAGTCCTGCATCGAGGACTGTTGTATAAATGACACAAATGTATTAATTTCCCCTTCTTAATCCCTTATCTGGAGTTTTCTTTTGTTTTTTTTCCCAAAAGTCAAGTGTTCGCTCCCTCCTCCCTCCTCCTCCTCCTCCTCTCCCTCCGCTGAACAAGGAAACGTCTCAGGTTGTCACGAGAGAATTAAAGTCAGGTTTTAAGTTGCTGCCCGAGTCCCATCAGATTTCCTGGTCTTCTGGTGTGTTGGACCAGCGCTCCATGGTTTTATTTTATTTTATTAGGACGTTTTATTATCATATAAACACAGAATATACAACGGAGCGAGAGAAAATTCAGCAGGAGGCGGAGCTGAAGTCAAGTTCAGCAGACCACAGGGGAGCAGCCATCAGTAGAGCCCACGCCTCCAGCAAGAATTGTTTGTCAATGGACAGGTCCCAGACCCTTGTCTGAAGCGAAGTGAAGCACAGGGTCTGGTTTTAACCAGGCTAGACCTAAACTACTACCATGCTAAATTTTATCTCAGTGTCTGTAAAACTAATTGAGCTCATGAGTGTTGATTAGCTGTGGCTGCCATGTTTTACTGAATAGACTCTGAAAGTTAATCAATTGTAGATTACTTTCTAAAAATGTCATTAAACTCATCCACTGTTCATGAGATACTGTATATTGATACAGGGTTGACTCCAACAGTTATTGCTAAAACTTTAACCAAAGATCTTGAGTGTTTTTTGTTTTGTTGTTTTACGCCTCAGAGTATCCAAAAAAGTTAAGTCAGGTCATATGGACAATTTTTATTTTTTTGGAGTAGTTTCGTCATTCATCCATAGAACTTCATCAGTCTGAGGAGCCACAACAAACTCAGTCCCAGAAGCAGCACCATAGTTGCCAAGTCCGCTTATTTCAAGCGGCATTGGGCTTGTTTTTTCCTGGAGTCGCTTTTAAATTCGGTGAGCCGCTTGTGGCGGTTTTTTGTGCTTACCATGGGTGTTGCGTCGCTTATTTGGGCTTGTTTTGTGAAATGTACTCCTGAAGTTATTTTAAAGGTATTTTTGATGTTTCTCTGCACGCTTAATAAATATGCTGGTTTGGTGCTGATGTAGCTTTATTGTTTAAACTGCACAATACACTTATCAGACGGCACGATCCTGCATTACTCCGTTCTCTGCACTTTCTATCTTCACACACACACTGAACCCGCGTGCCTACGTCACGCTCTCTCTCTCGCGGTGCGTTCACTGACACTCTGTAATATACATGCACGAACACTGCTGTATACATTACAGTATTGTGACATCATTTTTGAACTTTGCATATAGTGACACCACATATATATCTTGTATCATTCAACTATGTTCGTTTTTAGCAAACAAAATGATAAATTAATGAAAATTACTTTCAAAGTGAGTTTAAAATTAAAAACCGTGTTTCTTCACGGGACATCCGACTACACGCGAATGCAACATTGTTCTTTATTCTTTGTCTCTGTTCTTTATTCTTTGTCTAGACAAGACAACGCTAATGTGAGCTCTAAGTGGGGTAAATATGGAAAAAAATATAATAAAGATTGGGAGAAAGAGCGTGCTCTTCAAGACTGGATCCGACCACAGATGGGAGAAAAATGCAAAATGTATTTTTATTTTTTAGACTGAATACGTTCTTTTATGTATAATTTTGCTAGATATATGTAATGCCATAATAAATATGTTTATACTGTTTAAAACTGCCTTTTTTTACACAATGGGATGGGTTGCCAGCTGGGCTTTTTTTGGGCTTTTTTTGAAAGAGCGAGCCGCTTGTTTGTGCTTGTTTTGAAGGAGCTGATCGCTTCTTTCGGTCTGGAGATCTGGCAACCCTGAGCAGCACACTCACATAGTGGACCAACCAGTTTGCTGGTGATAAGATGGTTTCTGGGGTCCGCCCTCTCCCGTCGACTCCTCTGAGGCAGCCATAGCCAAAGTGGTTCAAAACATCAAAGTTCATGCTCAATAATCCAAGTAAAAGAAATCCAACAAAGTTAACATCAAAGTTCATGCTCAGTCATCCAGGTACAAAATCCAATAACCAGCAAACTGGTTGATCCACTATCTGCTTGCGAGACTGTTTGTTGTGGCTCCTCATACTGATGAAGTCCTTTGGATGAAGGACAAAACATCTTGCTCTCTCTCAAAAAAAAAAAAAAACCTCTCCAGGGGCCTCATGTATCAACCATGCGTGCGCACAAAAACATTGCGCACGTCACTTTCCACGCAAAGTGGCGTATGTATCAAATCTGATATGAACGGGAATATCTGCGCATCCACGTAGAAATCCACGGCTGCTCCCCTGTTGGCGTACGCACGTTTCTGTGGTTATTGTTCCTTTGGCGACACTTACAGGTGATCTGTGAAACCGTGTCCACGATGTGAAAACAATCATAAATCCCACCAAACACACATGATTAACGATTATTACATCCACATGGACGCAATTAGATGAGTGGATATAAAAGCATGCGCCAGATAGTGGCAACAATATTGACAACAATGAGATGTAATTTCTTTAAATAAGAAGTTAACCAAGCTGTATTAACACGCCTACGTTTAGGTCAGTGGGTAAAGCGCTTGCCTTTAGTTCCAAAGGTCGTGAGATCGACTCCCGCATGGTACAACGTTTTTCTTTTTTTTTCGTTCCAGATTGAAATACACATGAAAACTATTTACAAAACAATAAATCGTCTGCTTCCTTACATTTCATGTATTGTTCTATTTCTTGTTGTTTCATTCAATAGTTTTCCTGTGTTCTTTAAATCTGGAATGAAAAAAAAAAAACATTGTACCAAGCGGGAGTCGATCTCACGACCTTTGGGACGAAGGGCGGGCGCGTTCGCCACTAAGCTATACAGGCATGTTAGATCAGCTTGGTCAACTTCTTATTTAAAAGTGGATGGTTTGTTTTGCACTGAGCGTGCCGAATGAAGCCTTTTTCCGTGCTTCTCTGCCTCACTCAGAAGTGATTTCTGTTCACAGTCCGTGAAGTTCCTCTTTTTTCCACGTTCCGACATGATTTGCAATGGAGCAGAGACGACATTCCTGTCGTGCATGGCATATTTGAATGACTTTGCATATTCATACGGAGGCGTGTCAAGGGCGGAGTCGGCCACTCTCTCATGTGCGCTGAATTCCACGTTGATTGTGTTGTACATAAGGAATGTGCGTGGATTCCGGTGTACGCACAGTTTGATAAATCTGGATTTTTTTGTGCGTGGACACTTTTCTGGATTTGTCCGTACGTGACTTTTCAGTAAGAAATCTACGCAAGTCTTTGTACATGAGGCCCCAGATGACCTGACTTAGCTTTGATGAATTTTATCTGGATTATTGAGCATGAACTTTGATGTCTCAGAGTACGTTTTGAGAAGGACTCTCAGCTACCAACACACCAAATTCCAGCTTATTATTTAAAAATGTGACAAAGTTTAGCCATTTTTGTGTTCACCAATGTTGATTAGCTGATTATTTGACTACTTTGTGTGTGTTTATTAAAATCGAGTGCTCCAGGAGGTATTTTTCTAACAGGCACACAAATAAATTCATGCAGCCACAGGCACCTTCTTTCATGGTGGCAGGCAATAATCAAATCTGCTTTGAGTTTGTGAAGGCAGATTGGATGAGCCTAAGTGTGTATGTGCAGGTAAGCATAGGGAGCTGCAGTGTGTGCGTTTGTGTGTATCTATATTTATGTGTACAAGGTTAAGACAGTGGGAAAGTGAGTGGGAGCCCAGTGTCATACAGTACACCTTTCTGTAGGCGAGTGCGGGAGGAGTGGAGCGTCGGTCAGGTAAATACAGATTACACACCACCGCGTCTCCCAGGACTTTAGCCCACATCTTATTTCTGCACTTTCACAGTCAAGCCAGCCATCTGCAGCAGCGACACCTCGAGAATTAAAACAAAACAAAAAAACTAAAAAGGTTTTACGCCTTCTGAGCGCTCCCTTTTCCACATCCAAATTGTAACCTAACGGTCCACTGTGACACTTTTACCCACCCCCACTGCTTTAAGCAGCTTTACCTCAGTCTAAAAGGTTTTTTATTATTATTCTGCTGCAAATTCTGAGCTCAGAGTGTGCAACATTGTGTCAAATAAAAGACTGAAGTAACAGAAAAGAGGAAAAAAAATCCATTATCACATGTAGGAGGTATCAACGCACATGGAAGTGTGGGTGAATCCAAAGTGTTTGAGGGCGGTGATAGAATAAACCTTGATGAGAAGGAAAAAAATATTAATTACGTTTCAGGCATGGATCTCTGACAGGAACAGCTGATAGGAGAAAGAAAAGTCACAATATGAATAGTATACGTATATATATTTTTTCTTTTTAATTTAAATGAATCCCAAAATGACGTCTTGAACACAAAGCTTTTGAACATCGCTTCATGAGTCGATGCTTCAACGACTTCACGGGATCCACCGTTGGTTTGGATTGTTATGGTGGCAAAATAAAATCAAGCCTTTATGTTCAGAAAATTGTCCACAACTTGCCAACAACTTTTTATGTCTTTAAACATTTAGGACCCACATTTTTTAGCTCTCTTTTTTTAATTTTCTAGTCCACACAAGTATGTTTATTTTAAAGCAGGCAAAATCCTAGTTTTTATATTTTCATTAAAAGATGCATCTTTATATTAAAATAACTCAAAAACTAAAGGGATATAGCTTCAATCCATGCAGGTAGAGGTTTAACTTAAAGATTTTTTAGTTATTTTTGGCATTAGTTTAAATGTGGTATTAGAGGACTAGCACTACAGTGGGTGTGTAGTTATTTGAAAGATAGACAACAGTTTGTACAAATTGACGGCATACGATCAAACCTCTGCAAGATCACATGTGGAGTCCCACAAGGCTCAATACTTGGACCAAAGTTGTTTATTTTGTATGTGAATGATCTAGTGAAGGTGTCTGGACTTCTAAAATGTGTTCTCTTTGCTGACGATACTACTTTTTTTTATTTTGGTAGTGATTTAAATCAAATGTCTGAGTTGTTAAAAATGGAGTTTGTTAAATTACAAACTTGGTTTAAATTGAACAAACTATCATTAAACCTAGATAAAACAAATTATATGTTATTTAGTAATAAAAAGAATAAATTGGATTTTTCTTTTAAAATTGATGGTGTTGAAGTTCACAGAGTAAGCGAGGTGAAGTTTTTGGGGGTAGTTATTGATGACAAACTGTCGTGGAAACAGCATATAAATTTAGTTAAACTTAAGTTATCTAGATCTACTGTGGTGCTTTACAAAGTGAAAGATTTGTTGAATGATAAAGCTCTGTATCTGTTATATAATGCAATTTTTGTTCCACATTTAATTTTTTGTGTCGAAGTTTGGGGAAAGGTGTGTAAAACCATAACAAGGCCTATTTTTATTTTACAAAAAAGAGCTGTGAGAATTATTACAAGAAAGCCTTATTGTCATCCGTCGAATATATTATTTCAACAACTTAAATTGCTTAAGTTTTATGATTTAGTGGACTACAATATTTTGTTGGTAATGTATAGAGCCCATAATAATGTACTGCCTTCAAATGTTCAAATGAAATTTGTAAAGAGGACGAGCTGCTATAGTCTTAAGGGAACTGAGATTTTTGCAAAACCTCAGTATAGAACAAGCTTAAAGGGACGGTCTGTTTCAATACAGGGAGTTGATTTGTGGAATGGTTTAGGTAATGAAGTTAAATCTGCAAAATCAGTGCTTGTGTTTAAAAAAATGATTAAAACTAAATTGTTAACAAAATACTAAAAATTTATTTAAATTGTTATTGTACTAGAATATTTTAGAATTGAAATGAGTTACTCTTTTGGTTCGATTGCTTATTGACGACTATTGTTGGAGTGAATTGTTTGTATTGATTTTGTTTTTTGTTTTGGAAAAAAGGGGCAGGTATAATAAGATTTCTTCTTCTTCCTGCCACCTTTCATTTCATGTTTTTTCTTGCTTTTAATATTACATGTAAGAATGTTTTTCTTTTAACAATGTAAAATGAATAAATCAATAAATAAAATAAAATAAAATAAATGTGCACCTTGGGCTCAGTTTCGTGTTCGAAGTTTTCTGCTCGGCTGCTGAAAAGTGGTGTAATGCACCTTTAAAATGACACATGGCTGCATCATGCTGTGGGGTTGCTGTACAATGAACACAAGCATCTCATGACTCTTTAGCAGTCTCCATCTGGCACTAACAAGTCATAAAAAAATTTAAACATCAAATAAATCAATCTGCATGCAAATCCGAAATCTATGCTTTTATTTTGAAACCGGCCTTTGTTTTAGCATGAGGTTTGAGATTTATGTATCGTCATGTCGGCACATGGTTTAAAAAAAAAAAGAAAACAGAAACAGAACAGAGGTTTTACAAACATCTGGACTTCTTAATGTTTATCAAATTCTGCAGCAAAGTAGTGTGCTCACAGTTTGTGGAGAAAAAAGTGCTGTTCTTAAGGATTGTACATTAAATCAGACTAAACTCAGAGAAATACAATGACCTGTAGCTGTTCCCCACATCTACCTCAGAAATAAAGCATCAGTGCACTTGAACAAATAAAAAATAAAAATAGGTATTTATGTTGTGCCGTTTGAAAGGCTGCAAAAACATACAGGTGACCCCCCACTTACGACTCCATCGACCTACGAACAACGGGACCTACGAACGTATCATATTTAATAAAAATATGAAATTACTGTATTAAAAAAAAATATATATATTTTTTTTTTTT
>JBBPBX010063753.1:3995-20437 GCA_038048925.1 Garcialebias charrua | reverse complement strand
TTTTATGACACAATTAAGACCTCCTTTGCTATCTTACAATAACACTGAAGCTATAAACCCATCATTACTGTCCTCTTGTCTGTCATTTAAAATGGAAGCAGAAGACCTTTTTGAATCTGAAGGATATCACTTTAGTTTGTCAAAAACAGTTTGGTGATTTAGTGCATTAATGGGCATTTCTATCCTGGAAATACGAATAGCCTTCGCATGCTAACGTTAGCATGCTAGCGCCGTATGCTAACGTTAGCATGCTAGCGCCGTATGCTAACATGGGAGTGGGGGTGTTGAAAATGTCCTGAAACAGTTACCAATGTCTTGTTAAGCTCTGTATTCCACAGAACATAGTAGGATCTAAAATGATTTTTAAAGATGAAGGAGCAAGTTGAAACATGCAGGGTCTCCCTCCTTGCTAGCAGGCTCCATTGGGAGCTGCCTGGCTAACTAACTACGGTGGCCCTACACGGCCAAAATTCTACAGCGGCCGAATGCACAGGAGCGGTAAAAATACAATATAAAATTTTAAAAAAGTTTTAAAATCTATTTTGGGGCTTTTAGAATCGATTCTGAATCGCCAGGACTAAGAATCTTGATTCTTTAAAAAATAGATTTTTTTTTGCTGCATCCCTAATTGCTACACACTGAAACCTTTTTGTCCACTACTAGATTTTTTTTTTATTAACACAAACAGAACTACAAAACACTACATAAACAAAAAAATATATACAAACTCTTGTGAATGATAACATAACTACAGTCTATAAGCTAGGGGGCGGTTTACAAAATGATGAAAGTTGAAAAAATACTAGATACACACACTAATATTACTGTATGAGGGACGACCATTGCACTGCCTATGTCATATTCAGGGGACGGAGAGCAAGCAGAGGGAGGGGGGTCAAAAACACCAGATGAGAATTTTTTCACTTTGCAAAGTCTAAATTTGAGTTAGGATGACATTTTTGACTTGTGAAATTTTCTCAACAAGCTTATTTTATGCTTTTCATTAGACTACTATTAGCTTAAAAACTCTTTTCATTTCTCCTTTAATATAGTCTGTTTGCCATGATAGATCATATTTTTTCTTGATTTCTTCTGGAGGACTGTAATTGTATTTAAGTAGTCGAGTTTTACTTATATTTATTTTGTATCCTGATAAGACACCAAAACTTTCAAACGACTGCATTAGTTTAGGTAGAGAGCTTGTTGGTTGTCCCAGAAAAATTAAAATATCATCTGCATAACAGGCTAATTTGTGTTCTTTCCCATGTACAGTGATACCCCTTATTTCATTGTTTTGTCTTATATATTGAGTGAGTGGTTCTAGGTATAATGCAAATAACAATGGTGAACATGCACAGCCTTGCCTTGTACCTCTTTCCAAAACAAAGCTGTTTGATAAGCATCCATTAATTTTTATTCTAGCAGTTGGTTTTTCATATAGTGCCTGTATGGTTTTAATTATTGTTTCATTTATGCCAAATTTACGTAGAACTTGATAGAGGAAACTCCAATTCACAGAGTCAAACGCCTTTTCTGCATCAATACTGATTACCATCGCTGCTCTTTTTTCTTTTTGAATATGATTTATAATGTGTAGTGTCCGTCGTATATTATCTTGTGTTTGACGTTCTCGTATAAAGCCAGTCTGGTCATTATGTATCAAGTTTGGTAAAAACTTGTCTAATCTTCTGGCCAGGATGGAAGTAAATAATCTATAATCTATGTTGAGAACTGATATTGGTCTATATGATCCACAGTCTAATTTGTCTTTGTTTTCTTTAGGGATGGCAGAAATCACTGCTTCCTTCCAGCTGGGCGGTGTTTCCCATTTATTCAATGCCCAATTCAATGTAGGAAGCATCACTGGTATTAACTCTTCTTTTAATTCCTTATACCATTCTGCTGTGTAGCCATCAGATCCTGGTGATTTATTTAACTTAAGTCTACTAATGGCTTCTTTTAACTCCTTTTCTGTTATGTCCTCAACCATTTTCTTATTTTGTTCTTCATTTAATGTAGGTAATTCGAGAGAGTCCAGAAAGTTTTGTATTTCCGCCATGCTACCTCCTCCCCTTTTAGAATAAAGCTTCTTATAAAATGTTTCAAATGCAGTCTGGATTTCATTTAATCTGTTTTTTATTATATTCGTATCTGAATCTCTAATTTTGTGGATTGTGTTCTGAGCTATTTTCTTTTTAAGTTTCCAAGCAAGAACCTTCATTGATCTGGATCCACCTTCATAGTATCTTTGTTTGAGAAATAATAGTTTTTTCTTTATTTCGTGTGTAGTTAACTCATTAATTTCGTTCCTTGTTTTTGTAATTTCATTCCATATAACCTTATCTGTTGTTATTTTGTGTTTTTCCTCTAATTCTCCTAATTGTTTCTGTAGTTCTTCTAATTTATTATTTCTCATTTTTTTCTTATATGAGGATATAGCTATAATTTTTCCTCTCAGGACAGCCTTTAGAGCGTCCCATAAAATAGGAGGCGATACATCGCCTTTATCATTTATTTCCAGGTAAAGTTGGATTTCTCTTATAATCTGTTTCTTAATGTGAGAATCTTTAAGTAGGCTTGAATTTAGTTTCCAGTTTTTTATTTTCTGTTGTAATTTTAGATCAATGGATAGGTACACTGGGGCATGGTCGCTTAAATCTATACTTCCTATTTCACAGGTGTTTATTTTGTCTTTGTCTTTTCCAAAGGTTAGGAAATAGTCTATTCTTGTATATAATTGGTGGGGTGATGAATAGTGGGTATAATTTCTTTGTTTAGGATTTAAATCCCTCCATATATCTATTAAACCCACCTCTTCAAAAAGCTTGTTAATTTTCTTAACTAATAGTTTTGTATTTTGTGTTTTACCGTTAGAAGTGTCTAATCTTGGCTGTAGGTGTGCGTTTAAATCCCCTCCACAGAGTAAGAATCCTACTGTCTCAGTTACCATCAAATCAACAACTTTCTTAAAAAAACTGATATCGCTTCCGGGTGGTGCATATAGATTTAGCAAAGTGATCGGATTCCCTTCAATGTTCCCTTTTACTAATACATACCGTCCCTCTCTGTCCTGTATCACATGTAGTTCTTCGAGATGTAATTTATTTGATATAAGAATGGCAACACCTCTCCTCCTTCCAGATTTATAAGAAGAAAAGAAGACCTTCGTAAAACCCATTCTTTTTAATTTCTCATGTTCTTTAGAGTCCAGGTGTGTTTCCTGTAAATATACTATATGTGCCTGTTCCTTTTTCATTTTGGTTAAAATCTTACTGCGTTTTATTGGATTGAGCAGTCCATTTACATTATATGAAATAACCTTTAAATTAACCATATTTCAGTCGTCTGGATGTTTTAACATTTCTGTGTTTTAGTTTAAACCACATCCTCCCTGAATATTTACAAACAAAACAAATAAACAAATCAACATTAAAGCTGCATGGAGCGTAAACAAAAGCTATAAACAGCTATAAACAAAAACACTTTGACTTCCAACTGTGGGGTCTCCTGTGTGACCCTTAGTCCTCCCCACTGAAAGGGGGGGTTTGAAGGTGAGCCTCTCTCTACTGGTGGTGAGAGAGGGCCTTCATTTGCCATTAGGCCTATGTCCATTTTTATGACAACGTTAAAAAAAAAACACCCGACAATTTTCATTCATTATCTATTGCCTCTTAGTTCTTATGTTCAATGATTTCTTATTCACATGTTCTTCAGAAAGTCTCAAACAAAAGGAAAATCACTCACTGCTAATTTATTTTACTTATCTGTTTCTCAGTGTCCAGTCATTTCTGGTCCTGCCGTCTGAACTCTCGGAGTTTCTCCTTGTAGCCTCGGGTCCGATCTTCACCCCTCCTGCTCCTCTTCCTCTCGGTGTGCCACATCAGTTCTTGTATCTGTTCCATTAAAGCCTCCGGGCGTTTGATGACAGTCACAGGGAATCCTCTCTTGTCCAGGTCGCTTGTCGCCTCCTCTGCTGAGCCATACAGCACGGTTCCTTCAGGATAAAACACTCTCATCCTGGCTGGGAACGGGGTCTGGAACCGGATCTTCTTCTCCTTCAGCACTGATTTCACCTCTGCATATTTCTTCCTCTGCTTCATAACATCAGGTGCATAATCATGATCCAAGTTGATCTTGTTTCCCAGATATTCAAATCCTCGTTTCTGCCAGGCTAGTTTTAAAAGTTCTTCTTTCATCCTGTAGCTGGACATTTTAATAATAATTGATCTCGGTGTCGCAGCTGGTGGCGGCTTTGACACGCCGGCGCGGTGCGCGCGCTCCACCCGCAGCTCTGCTGAAACTGGCACTTCCAGTTTTTCTTTTAACAAAGTTTCCACAAAAGTCACCATTGATGGAGCCTCGTCTTCTGCTCCTTCTTTGACACCATATATTCTAACATTTTCTCTTCTGGATTGCCCTTCCAGATCCGTTAATTTTGCGTTCATTTCCTTGTGCAGTTTAAACATTTCTGCTGTCATTTCTTCATTTGTTTGTATTCGAGTTTCAGCGTCCATGATCCTCCCTTCCGCCTCTTCTACTCGTTTATTTGTCTTGTTAATTTCTTCTCGAATTCCCTTTAGCTGCATAGCATTATCTTTTCTGAATTCTCTCAGTTCTTTCAGAATGAGTTCCAGACTCACGCCGCCGGCTTGTTGCTCATCAGCTGTTAGCGCGTCCTCGTCCTCCATGTCGCTGACAGCAGGTGCAGGTGCGGTCTGGTCCACTTCGTCTCCTTCGTGCAGCTTTGATAGCGCAGACTTCTTAAGAACTTTTACTTTTGGTGGCATCTTCGAGCCCTGTTCTTAATTGTCCAAGGATTAATATTTCAAATCAGAGTCGTTTAGGGCTATATTTAACTTAAGCGTCGGGAGCGCGTTTCACTACGCTGTCATCCTCTCGCTCACCAGCCCGGAAGTCCGAGTGTTAATGTTTCTAATCTGTAAAAGATTGTGTTAGTAATAGCTGGTAAATTTAAGTGCTTTACTTTTTTTCTGAATAGTTGCTGCATTGTGCTGCAAATTATCTTAATTCTTCCCTTGAAAAGAAAGGTAAAACAGTTTTATATCTAACTTAAGTTGGTTTTATGACTCAGTTTTCCCAAATCATGTAGCCTGTAGTGCTCAGATCCAATTCAATCAATATGGTAGTGATTGATATTTATAGGTGATTGTATCGCAATCAGCATGAACCTGATCAGAGAATCTCATGGAACATTTTTCATAAAAAGGAGAAAACGGTAGGAATTAATTTTAGAATGATTCTTGTCCAACATTATATGCACTCACCAAGTATAACGTCAAGCAATGTGTTGTCCGATGGTGGCTTTGACTCCACATCTTTATGGGCCCCTGACTGCCTCCCAGTCAAACTGGAACTGGACAACACTTCTCTACCGTAGACTAGCACAGCGAGATCTCCAACAAACACAGCTGAGTTTGTAGTTCGTAGAGACCTTAGCTAGATGGTTTCTGGGGGCCGTCCTGTCCCTCGTCGACTCCTCCCATGTCTAGATGACTTGATTGAGAATTATCAGATTTGATACTTGGATTATTGAGTATGAACTTTCTTGTTTTGAACCACTTTGGCTGTGGCTGCCTGCCTGGGAGGAGTCGACGAGGGACAGGACGGCCCCCAGAAATTATCTAGGCTCCAGCAAACTGGTTGGTCCACATAAGTTGTTTACGGCTTGGTGGGAGAACATCAGTGTGCTGGACTACTCTGACTGAGGAAGCCCTCTGGACTGAGGGTGAAACGTCTCTACTAAAAGAAACTGTCCAGATGACTTGATTGAGAATTATCAGATATGATACCTGGATTATTGAGTATGAACTTTCTTGTTTTGAACCACTTTGGCTGTGGCTACCTGCCTGGGAGGAGTCGACGAGGGATAGGACGGCCCCCAGAAACCATCTAGGCTCCAGCAAACTGGTTGGTCCACATAAGTTGTTTACGGCTTGGTGGGAGAACATCAGTGTGCTGGACTACTCTGACTGAGGAAGCCCTCTGGACTGAGGGTGAAACGTCTCTACTAAAAGAAACTGTCCAGATGACTTGATTGAGAATTATCAGATTTGATACCTGGATTATTGAGTATGAACTTTCTTACTTTTAATTATATTTCCTCTCAGTTGCTGGATTACATCAAGATCAGAGACATTTGGTGGTATCCTTTCGTGTTTGAACTCATCCCCATGGACGGGCGATGACTTCGAAAAGGGGGGGCATGTAGTGGACCTACCCATGGTCAGCGAAGATGCTTTGAACTGTTCCAGTGATACCTTTTACTGACCATTTCAGTAAACCGACATTTACTACAATTTATTCCATTAGTTGTAATCTGAGAACATAGTCACTCACAAAGAGACTATTTGCTTCTTTAATTTTATTCTAATGTAATCAAAAGAATAACATTTAGTCATTTTCATGATATGTGCCATTATGCTGTGTTATTCTTTAATGTGAAGCATTACTGTGTCACTTGACCATATGATGGTGTCTAACTATGGCAAAGTTGAATTTTATGTCAAGTTGAGCTTTTCAGATTTGTTTTAGAAATGTTAAGACGCTAATCCAAGTATCTTACAACTGGTGACTATGTGTCTGCCTGTTTCTCTAAACATTTATTTCTGCTCCTGGCTTTTACCTTGACTTGATTTTCACTCTCTTCTCCTGGTCCACCAGACCAATCAGAAGACTGTTTTCCTGATCTCATCACTTTAGTAAAAGTGTTCGCTTCCGTGAGCGCTTCAGAGTTGAACGGACAGCGAGACCTGACATCTCTCTGTTTTGAAGAGCTGATTTAGGCTGCAGTCATGAGTCAAAGACTGGCTTATCAACTGAGGACTTTTGGATGTCTCCTTAAGTTCACAGAGCAAAAGCTCCCTAGTTCTATATGAACTTTCTTAGAGGAAATCTTATTCTAAAACTACCACGAGTGGCAACTATCTCTGATGATCCACGCGGACCCCAGGAGACGTTGAAAGTAAACTAACTAGCTTGGGTGAACCAGACCTGCAAGGACTCTGTACGTCTGAAAGGCTAGTGTCTCCTCTTACCAGGCGGTCGTCTCAAAGGTAATGAGTCAGCTGTTTACAAATGTACCTGGGATTCAGCAGAAGTCTGATGGAAGGTGTCACTTCTGGTCAGATAATTCAAAATAGATAATTTCTTTTAAACTTCTATCGCTCCATCTTCGATCTATTCCACTCAAAACTCTCCCTTATTTCATTTCTAAGCTGGTAACTACATTTTTAAGCTAGAACCTACAGATAAAAAATATTATTGTCATCATTACTTATGTCTGTTGTTACAATTAAATGTGCTGATACGGTTAAATTGCAAGACATGGAAATCAATCAATCAAGTGTACATTGGTGTTAAATTTAGTTGATTTATTTTAAATAAATGGTAGTGTCTTTGGCATACCAAACTAAAGTTAACGTTTCATTTGTCACTTTATGGCTTCTGTCTTATTATCCATCATTAATGATCACAGAAATATTTGGTAAACCTGAAAAAGAAAAGAATCCGTGAATTACTATTCAATCTGAATAAGTAATTAATTAAGGTAAAGTGTGTCAGATTAATACTGACCCACTAAGATCCTTTACAATATTATATATATGCCTAATTTATATGGAAGAAAAAGGTGCCAAAACCCACCCTTTTATAATTAGCATCATTGAAAAGCCCTAAATGTCCTCTGTAGACCTTGTAAATATTATAATTACTTTTTCATTTGTTGGTACTTTATTTTTGTATCTTTATTGAATGCTTTAGTATTTTTTTGTTTGTTTGTTCTTTGTTGTTTTAGTGAGTTAAATTGGTTCTTCTCATCCTGAGCATTTAATTGTACTGTTGACCTTGTGTTAACTGCATTTGATGAATTAACATGATTTGAACTTGGAACTTTTTTTTTTTTTTTCATTTTTGAGAAATAGCGGACATTTCAGGAGCCGCCACTGCGTCGAAGATAGAAATTTCATGTTGGATGAATTCTATATTTATAATTCTCATTTCTTTTCCCCAATCTATTAAATGTTTTAAGCTGCATTAAGCAAAGGAGTGACAGCCTGAACGAGCCAGATGAACGTGAGACTACATTTTGTTTCCTTACATTACCAAAACCTCTTTGATACATTTTATGCATCCTTGCATGAAAGTACCGTATTACGACTTTAGAAAGTGGCTGCTCAGCTAAAATGTATTTACCGTACATGGGGCCTGGTCCCATGTGACTTGGTGGACAAGCGCCCCTAGTGGTCTGCTGAACTTTTGATTTTATTGAGTTTGCAACATCTTATTCAAAGTTGTTTAGGTGTTTTTAGTATTTGCAGCCTTTTTTCTTTGTTTTCATTTTTGGGTTCTGTGTTTCTTTATCTATTTGCTGTGATTTCAGATTTCTTCTGCTGCTTTTTTTGGTTGTTTATTTTGGAGTTTGCATCACCTATGTGTTTGCTGTGCATATTAACTCTTTGCAGCTTGTTTGCATCTGTCACCCACTGTGGAGGCAGGACTCCTGAGCGACTAGTCATGAAAGACGTAGCTCTTCTGAGGTAAATTGAACTAGACTTTAATCTGAACCCGAGTGGTGTTCTGTTGTTGGACTTCTGTGCTCGTCATGGATTGTCCATAACGAACACCATGTTCAGGCATAAGGGTGTACATATGTGCTCTTGGCACCAGGACACCCTAGGTCGCAGTTCGATGATCGACTTTGTTGTCATCTCATCTGATCTGCGGCCGCATGTCCTGGACACTCGGGTGAAGAGAGGGGCGGAGCTGTCAACTGACCACTACCTGGTGGTGAGTTGGCTCCGATGGTGGGGGAGGATGCCGGTCAGACCTGGCAGACCCAAACGTATTGTGAGGGTCTGCTGGGAACGTCTGGCAGAGTCTCCCGTAAGACGGAGCTTTAACTCCCACCTCCGGGAGAGCTTTGAACACGTTCCGAGGGAGGCGGGGGACATTGAGTCCGAGTGGGCCATGTTCCGCGCCTCTATTGTCGAGGCAGCTTATCAGAGTTGTGGCCGCAAGGTTGTTGGTGCCTGTCGTGGTGGCAACCCTCGAACCCGGTGGTGGACACCGGCGGTGAGGGATGCTGTCATGCTGAAGAAGGAGTCCTATTGGGCCTTTTTGGCCTGTGGGACCCCGGAAGCAGCAGATAGGTACCGACAGTCCAAGCGGCATGCGGCTCGGGTGGTTGCTGAGGCAAAAACTCGGGCGTGGGAGGAGTTCGGAGAGGCCATGGAGAATGACTTCCGTACGGCTTCGAGGCGATTCTGGTCCACCATCCGGCGTCTCAGGGGGGGAAAGCGGTACGCGACCAACACCATTTATGGTGGGGATGGCGTGCTGTTGACCTCAACTCGGGATGTTGTGAGTCGGTGGGCGGAGTACTTCGAAGACCTCCTCAATCCTACTGGCACGTCTTCCACTGAGGAAGCGGAGCCTGGGGACTTTGGGTCGGGCTCTCCAATCTCTGGTGCTGAGGTCACCGAGGTGGTTAAAAAGCTCTGCGGTGGCAAGGCTCCAGGGGTGGATGAGATTCGCCCTGAGTTCCTTAGGGCTCTGGATGTTGTGGGGTTGTGTTGGCTTACGCGACTCTGCAATATCGCGTGGACATCGGGGGCAGTTCCCTTGGATTGGCAGACTGGGGTGGTGGTTCCCCTATTCAAAAAGGGGGACCGTAGGGTGTGTTCCAACTATAGGGGGATCACACTCTTAAGCCTCCCTGGTAAGGTCTATTCAGGGGTTCTGGAGAGGAGGGTCCGTCGGATAGTCGAACCTCGGATTCAGGAGGAGCAGTGTGGTTTTCGTGCTGGTCGTGGAACACTGGACCAGCTCTACACCCTCAGCAGGGTCCTGGAGGGCGCGTGGGAGTTTGCCCAACCAGTTTACATGTGCTTTGTGGACTTGGAAAAGGCATTCGACCGCGTCCCTCGGGGGGTTCTGTGGGGGGTACTCCGGGAGTATGGGGTACCAGGCCCATTGATATGGGCTGTTAGGTCCCTGTACGACCGGTGTCAGAGCTTGGTCCGCATTGCCGGCAGTAAGTCAGGCTCGTTTCCAGTGAGAGTTGGACTCCGCCAAGGTTGCCCTTTGTCACCGATTCTGTTCATAACTTTTATGGACAGAATTTCTAGGTGCAGCCAAGGTGTTGAGAGGATCCGTTTTGGTGGCCTTAGAATCGCTTCTCTGTTTTTTGCAGATGATGTGGTCCTGTTGGCTTCATCAGATCGTGATCTACAGCTTTCGCTGGAGCGGTTTGCAGCCGAGTGTGATGCGGCCGGGATGAGGATCAGTTCCTCCAAATCCGAGGCCATGGTCTTGAGCCGGAAAAGGGTAGCATGCCCTCTCCGGGTCGGGGAGGAGGTCCTGCCCCAAGTGGAGGAGTTTAAGTATCTCGGGGTCTTGTTCACGAATGAGGGAAAACTGGAGCGTGAGATTGATAGGCGGATAGGTGCAGCATCCGCAGTGAAGCGGGCGCTGTACCGGTCTGTCGTGGTGAAGAGAGAGCTGAGTCGAAAGGCAAAGCTCTCAATTTACCGATCGATCTACGTTCCCACCCTCATCTATGGTCATGAGCTTTGGGTTGTGACCGAAAGAACGAGATCTCGGATACAAGCGGCTGAAATGAGTTTTCTCCGCAGGGTGTCTGGACTCTCCCTTAGAGATAGGGTGAGAAGCTCGGTCATCCGGGAGGGACTCGGAGTAGAGCCGCTGCTTCTCCACATCGAGAGGAGCCAGTTGAGGTGGCTCGGGCATCTGGTTAGGATGCCTCCTGGACGCCTCCCTGGTGAGGTGTTCCGGGCATGTCCCACCGGGAGGAGACCCAGAGGAAGACCCAGGACACGCTGGAGGGACTATGTTTCTCGGCTGGCCTGGGAACGCCTTGGGATTCCCCCAGAGGAGCTGCTCCAAGTGGCTGGGGAGAGGGAAGTCTGGGCCTCCCTACTTAGGCTGCTACCCCCGCGACCCGACCCCGGATAAGCAGACGAAAAAGGATGGATGGATGGATAATAAAAAAGTGAACCATCATCTAGGGGTCAAATATAAAAATCAAAAGTTTGGTAACAAAGGTACAAAGAAAAAATATTGCTGAAAGAAATGTGTTATTTTATATGAGATGAGATAAAAAAAGACAAAGCAAGGGTTATTATTTACAGCTAAACTACTTTCATCTGGTGTGGATTTTCATGTGTCTGTTTAAACTTGACTTTCGTCCAAACCTTTGTCCACAAAGATCACAAGCAAAAGTTTTCTGTCCTGTGTGGACTATCATGTGTTTGTTTGAATCTGACTTCTGTCGAAACCTGCGTCCACAAAGATCACAAGCAAATGTTTTCTGTCCTGTGTGGACTATCATGTGTTTGTTTAAATATGACTTCAGTCCAAACCTGCGTCCACAAAGATCACAAGCAAATGTTTTCTGTCCTGTGTGGATTATCATGTGTTTGTTTAAATATGACTTCAGTCCAAACCTGCGTCCACAAAGATCACAAGCAAATGTTTTCTGTCCTGTGTGGACTATCATGTGTTTCTTTAAATCTGACTTCTGTCCAAACCTGTGTCCACAAAGATCACAAGCAAATGCTTTCTGTCCTGTGTGGACTATCATGTGTGTCTTTAGTCTACCCTTTTGGTTAAATATTTTTCCACAGTCTTCACAACTAAATGAGTTCTGTCTTGACTGTTTTTTCTTGATTGAGCCTCCAGTTTTCTTCACTTTTAAACGTTCCTCGATAACCAAACAACTTGAAGACGTCACTGACTGACTCGTCTTGTGAAATTGTTTCCCATGCTCAGTGAAGCTGCAAGATTTGTTGACAGTGTTTATGCCTGACTCAGGAGCTCTGCTCTCCTTCCAGTCTTTGTCACCGTCTTCAGGTTCTGACCCAGAGTCTGATAAGTCTTTTAGCTGAGAGTCAGAGTCCTTCACCTCATCACCTTCATCATCCTCACTGACTTCAGTCTCTGAAGAGCTGCAATCATCTCCATAAGTATTTAGATCTGGGTTCCTGGTAGTTTCTCCTTCTCCACAGTCCTCTCCACCAGTTGCTGCTTTCATCTGGTCAGCTGAGCTGCTGGTTGGAAGATCTTCCTCTTTTACTTGGTGCTGATGAAGCTGTAAAAACAGAGGCTTCTCTTCATCTTCCTCATTCTTCCAAGGAACAGCAGTGAATGCAAACCCGGTGTCATCAGTCTCCTTTTTCACACAAAACTGCTCTCCCTCTTGACTGGTCCACAGTTCCTCCTCTTCCTCCTTTATGTTGAGGGTCTCTGGATCCTGTTGGTCCACACCAAGCATCTGTACTTCAGGAGCTTCTTCTTTAATCAGCACTTTCTGCTGAACATCTGCAGGGAACACTGAAAACATGAACATCAGGCACAATTATAACTTTGTATTCACACATACAGTGGTGCTTGAAAGTTTGTGAAGCTTTTAAAACTTTCTAAATTTCTGCATAAAAATGACCTAAAACATCATCTGATTTTCACACAAGTCCTAAAAGTAGATAAAGAGAACCAAGTTAAACAAACGAGAAACATTTTTTATACTTGGTCATTTATTTATCGAGGAAAATTATCTAATATTACATGTTTTTTCCTGAGATTTGCTACAAAAGTTAAAGAATCGTACAATTGAGATTTGTTACAAAAAAATGTCAAGGCAGCGTAGCATAAAAAGTTTATTTAGAAAGCCCAATAACTGCGATCGTGTTGAAAAAGAGGTGAAAAAAGAGGGAGTGATGCAGTGGAGGACAATGGACAAACAAGTAAGACTCTGCGTTGTGGCCACAGGATGTTAACTGTTCATTAGAGTCAGAGTGTCTTTATTGTCATTTGCACTGCATGTGGTACATGTGATGAAAACGAGATTATGTACACAGGGTCCCAGTTACATCCAACAACAAATGCAAGAGAAAAACAGTAATAACATCTAGGATTAACTAAGAAAAACATCAACTAGTAATACACTAAGCCCTAATGTAGTAGAAAAACATCATTATAAACAGCAGCACGAACACGAGTCTGTATGAGCAGATGGTCACAGATGAACACAGCAACAAGAAACAGATCAGCATCAGCATGATGTGATATTTTGCAGTGTTTATTCATATTGATTATTTATTCATGAGTCTAACAGCCTCAGGGTAGAAGCTGTTCCTCAGTCTAGTGGTTCTACATTTGATGCTCCTCAACCTCCGTCCTGAGGGGAGTGGGGCAAAGAGTGAGTGTGCTGGGTGAGTGAGGTCTTTCATGATGCAGGTGGCTCTTTTCCTGCATCTGGAGGTGTAAATGTCTGTGATGGTGGGGAGACTGACTCCAACAGACTTCTGTGCAGCCTTCACCACTCTCTGTAGAGCTTTCCTCTCTGCAACTGTGCAGCCTCCATGCCACACGTTGATGCTGGAGCACAGGACGCTCTCCACTGCACACCTGTAGAACGAGGTGAGAACTGGGCTGCTCAGACCAGCACGTCTCAGCCGTCTGAGGAAGTAGAGTCTCTGATGACCTTTCTTGATCAGGCTGGTGGTGTTGTTGGTCCAGCTGAGGTTATCATTCAAGTGTACACCCAAGTATTTGTAGCTGGAGACCACTTCCACTGCAGATCCACCTATTTTCAGTGGGGCGTGGGTGTGTTTATTCCTTCTGAAGTCCACAATCATCTCCTTTGTCTTCTTCACATTCATGTGAAGATTATTCTCTTTGCACCAGCTCTCCAGGTGTTCCACCTCCTGTCTGTAGCTGGACTCATCATTGTTTGTGATGCATCCCACCACCGCTGTATCATCTGCAAACTTAACAATATGACAGCCTGGAAGTGTGGCTGTACAATCATATGTGAGCAGAGTGAACAGAAGGGGGCTCAGCACACATCCTTGAGGAGAGCCAGTGCTGAGGGTTATGGTGGAGGAGGAGAAGTTGTGGATCTTCACGGACTGTGGTCTGTCTGTTAAGAAGTCTAGTACCCAGTTACAAATGGAGGGGCTTAGTCCAAGTGTAGATAGTTTGTCTATCAGTTTGGGGGATCATGGTGTTGAAGGCAGATGTGAAGTCCACGAAGAGCAGACGCACATTTTGGACGGAGAGCACAGATGGTTTGAGAGGGGGGTGAAAGAAGCTGTTTATGTGAAAAAAGAAAGACCTTCTCTTAACAGAGAGGGGGGCCTCAGGTTCCAACTTTCAAAAACTTATAATGCAGCCTTAGGTCTGATTCCCAGACGGTTCACACCTGATGAGAACAGAGGAGCCACTTTTGTGAATTAGACTACCAAAGACCTTAAGAAACCCCTACTGTTAAGGTGTGATGTGTGATTCATCAATTTACATAGGATGTGTGTTGTTATCTCAGGTATGTGTGTGTGTTATCCCAGCTTTCAATTTACATAGGTTTGTGTGTATCATCTCAGTCTGTTTATAAACTCACTTTCACACAACTGCTTTTTGAATTGAGAACGCCTTTTGGATGAAGGGCGAAACGTTTTCTGTTACAAATAAAGTCCAGTTGTTTTTGTATTGAACGTTTGCTCTGATTATCCACCTTATTCTTGACTTCGTGCCACTACCCATAATTCATAGCGGAAGCCGTTTTTTTACTTCTGCCTGCTGTCCCGCACTGTTGTTTACAGTTGCAGAAGATGGCAAATAAACAGATTACAGACTCTTGACCAAGGCGCAACAGCTTGTTATCTGCAAAAATAGCAGTGGTCCTAGTTGACCCCATCATGTCAGATGAAGCGTGTAATGGATACTGAGCTATTTAAAATGAATTGTCTAAATTAGTAGAATAAAAATGGTCTAAATTATTTAAATTAGAATAAATGTATTGAGAATTGCTTAAAGTGAATCTTGAGAACGTTACAGATTGTTACTTTAGAAAGTGGCTGCTCAGCTAAAATGTATTTGCATGGGGTCTGGTCCCATGTGACTTGGTGGACAAGCCACCCTAGTGGTCTGCTGAACTTTTTCTATTTATTTATTTTTTCCCTTTATAGATGGCCTCCCTTCTCACCTCACAGCCATCCTCTCACACCGATATGATTTTTTTATAAAGAGAGAAAAGAAAGATAGAAAGTAAGACAACAAAACACAACAATTATCTACAAAAAGAGCACAAGGCAAACACACCCAACCTTCGTCCGCAATCCTACAAAGCACATGACAAAACATAGCACCAAAATACACATGCATAAAGACTCATTTCATGATATTCATGACCTTGCAGTAGATTTCCATAAATAAACATACCCATACCTACAAATATATTATACATATACATTCATATCACATATCCATCTACATATCTGCATATGATATCTACATATACATCCCTGCATCCATTTGTGTGTGGTTGTGAGCATGCACAAGTGAATAAGGTTCCGCATATGATATCTACATATACATCCCTGCATCCATTTGTGTGTGGCTGTGAACATGCATAAGTGAATAAGGTTCCTCCAATAGAACATTCAGTAGCGACCGTGAAGCATCAGAGATCCGTCCCCCCAAGGCCCGAGGCAGACGAAGGGGCGATCAAAGCCCAAGACCCCAAGAAGGACCCCGAGCCCAGAGTCCCCAGGGCCACCCGAACAGGACGAGCCACTCACCCTCTCCCCAGATCTGACCAAGGGGGAGAACCGGACGAGCTCCACCAGCGACTACACACAATGACCCCCGGGAGGCCAACAGCGACAAACCCACAGGCCCCCGCCGGAGCCCGCTGCAAGAGCCCGCTGCACTGACGTAGCCCCAGGCCCGGTCACCGAGGCCTGGGCACCGGGGACGCCCACCCCTCAGGCCCAGACCCGATAGGACCAGAGGACCCGAGCCCCACCAGGCCGAGCCGACACACGTCAAAGCGCCCACCCCTGAAAGCGACAAGGGCCCCCAGCACGCCCGCAGGCAAAAGGACACCCACCTGGGGCCACGTGGTAGGAGCGCGACACCAAGTAGCCTCAGATGTAACAGAGAGGGGGCAGTCCAAATCCCAGCCTGACAATTAGACATTCATACACAGACACACTCATTCAGACCCACCCTCATCCTCACTCACACAAAGACAAATAATAACGACACATTCCATTCATAATCCTGATGCACCCTCTATACCCCCTAGGTCCAAGACATGTACCTGCCCCCTACATGGGGCAGCCCACACCCAAGCCCAGGAGGTAGGCCCATTCATTCTGGGGTGGAAAGTAGCCGACATCCAAGATTCGGTCCAACCCCCGCTCTGCCGACAGCACAGGACACCTGAGCCCAAGCAACCCCAGGGAGAGCGAAATGCCAGCCCCGCCCACGGCGAACCCCCAGGCCCCGAACCCCCCCATAGTCCAGGACAACCCCCGACGGCCCACCCCCAGAATGTCCGCCAGGCAACCAGGGGGGTAAGAGAAAAATAAATAAATTAATATATATATTTCAACTGCAAGTCC
>JBBPBX010063752.1:3411-20438 GCA_038048925.1 Garcialebias charrua | reverse complement strand
ATTTGGTCAAGTAACACAGTAATACACCATATTAAAAGAATAACAGCATATAACATATATCATGAAAATGACAAAAGTTATTCTTTTGATTACATTAGAATAAAATCAAAGATAAAAAAAGTCTCTTTTGGTGACTATATTCTCAGATTACAACTAATGGAATAATTTGTGGTAAAATGTCTTGCTTTACTGAAAGGTCAGCAAAGGTCATCTTTGGAACAGTCCAAAGTACACAGGTATATCAAAGTGGACACGGTCATGCCCACTACACTAACCCCCTTACCCTTGTGCCTGAACCTAACCAAGACCCTGAACCTGACCACGTAGCTAAAGACAGAGCCTGCTGTCATCGCTTGTAACGTGATAACGTAACTTTAAACCTCCTAGGAGGTACAGGAGGGGCAATCTGACAGCTATTAATGGTTGATAACATCCGAAGCGGGTGTATTAGGTGACTTGGTGAAGTTTTCCTTGCTCCATGTGTAAACCTCTGTAAAGATTACCGGGACAGACATGAACACACCCTGGAAGTGCTGCGTTGTTCCCAGCTGGACGCTGCTGCCGATTCTCGTCCTACAAAATAGTTTTAGTTGGAGTGTAAAGAGCAAAAAGACACTTTGATTGTGCACAAGTCAACATTTAGTATGAAAAGCTGTTCCACGTGCACGCAGGCTGAAGAATCGTGCGCTCCTCAGCTCAGAACGTCTGACTCCTGTTGGCTTCCCCCAAAGCAGGACGTCAATAGTTGATGCAGCAGCTGCTAAACATCTGCTTCAGTAGAAGAACTAATGAAACATCAAAAAGGCGTTCAATACAAGATCAACTGGACTTTATTTGTAACAGAAAAAACTAATGAAACACTAAATGGTGTCATGCACGAGGACACTTTCAGGAAAACAACACCTCCATGTCTGACCACTGAGCAACACGTGCACATTTAACAACAACACAGCATCTTTTTCAGCTAACGGTTCTGGAGGGACTTCAAAAACTCTCAACTGAAATCTTTAAAAAATTAACAAGAAATACTTTTGGACAAATTAAAAGAGGAAAATGATTTGCTTTACCCACTAACTGACATAAACATATATAGTTTAATCAATTTAACAACAAACAAAAACCTGAAATGTGGAGTTTTTTTTTAACCTTCATCCATCCATTGTCTTCCTCTTATCTGGGGTCGGGTCGCGGGGGTAGCAGCCTAAGTAGGGAGGCCCAGACTTCCCTCTCCCCAGCCACTTGGAGCAGCTCCTCTGGGGGAATCCCAAGGCGTTCCCAGGCCAGCCGAGAAACATAGTCCCTCCAGCGTATCCTGGGTCTTCCTCTGGGTCTCCTCCCGGTGGGACATGCCCGGAACACCTCACCAGGGAGGCGTCCAGGAGGCATCCTAACCAGATGCCCGAGCCACCTCAACTGGCTCCTCTCGATGTGGAGAAGCAGCGGCTCTACTCCGAGTCCCTCCCGGATGACTGAGCTTCTCACCCTATCTCTAAGGGAGAGTCCAGACACCCTGCGGAGAAAACTCATTTCAGCCGCTTGTATCCGAGATCTTGTTCTTTCGGTCACAACCCAAAGCTCATGACCATAGATGAGGGTGGGAACGTAGATCGATCGGTAAATTGAGAGCTTTGCCTTTTGACTCAGCTCTCTCTTCACCACGACAGACCGGTACAGCGCCCGCTTCACTGCGGACGCTGCACCTATCCGCCTATCGATCTCACGCTCCAGTTTTCCCTCATTCGTGAACAAGATCCCGAGATACTTAAACTCCTCCACTTGGGGCAGGACCTCCTCCCCGACCCGGAGAGGGCATGCTACCCTTTTCCGGCTCAAGACCATGGCCTCGGATTTGGAGGAACTGATCCTCATCCCGGCCGCATCACACTCGGCTGCAAACCGCTCCAGCGAAAGCTGTAGATCACGAACTGATGAAGCCAATAGGACCACATCATCTGCAAAAAACAGAGAAGCGATTCTAAGGCCACCAAAACGGATCCTCTCAACACCTTGGCTGCGCCTAGAAATTCTGTCCATAAAAGTTATGAACAGAATCGGTGACAAAGGGCAACCTTGGCGGAGTCCAACTCTCACTGGAAACGAGCCTGACTTACTGCCGGCAATGCGGACCAAGCTCTGACACCGGTCGTACAGGGACCTAACAGCCCATATCAATGGGCCTGGTACCCCATACTCCCGGAGTACCCCCCACAGAACCCCCCGAGGGACGCGGTCGAATGCCTTTTCCAAGTCCACAAAGCACATGTAAACTGGTTGGGCAAACTCCCACGCACCCTCCAGGACCCTGTTGAGGGTGTAGAGCTGGTCCAGTGTTCCACGACCAGGACGAAAACCACACTGCTCCTCCTGAATCCGAGGTTCGACTATCCGACGGACCCTCCTCTCCAGAACCTAAAAGTCTTTAAAATAATTTTATCATTTAAATGAGATATTTTCATTTCAAGCTGAGAAAGTGAAAATATTTTGACTAATTAATGAATCAAATAATAAAACATTAGTATTTTGAATCATTTCTGTAAGGTGGTTGATGTTTCCCCTAAAGAACACAAACTGTCATAAAGTTAAAGTTACATCAATTCAGGATTGTTGTGTGAAGGAATTCATGCTTTGACTTTAATTACTCTGCTATTTTACTAACACATGTATTCTGTACTGTTGCTACTCTTGTTGACCATAAAAACAACTCGTTATTGAAATTAATTTTTGTGTTTCAAACTAAAAAACAAACGACTCCTCCTTGTTGTCCTGATCTAACGTGTGGAGTGGTAGTAGCTGAGAGTGGTCCACCAGCCAGACTCTGAGCTCTAACCCCAAATTTACACTACATGCGGTCCGGCCCCGCTCCGCAGGTCGCAGCTGAGCGAGTCCAATTTCCACTACCTGCGCTTAGCTCAGGTCCGCATGGATGCGCTGCTCCGAGACGCATGCGCGGGAATTGCGAGATCGCGCGATAAATCAAGTGATAAATAAGTAAGTCAGAACAAAACAATTCATTCGGTGGAAGAAGGAGAACAACAGTAGAGACTGCTGCCTTGATCTTCTCTCGTAAATGAGCGACAGGACATGGTTTGAGCAACAGGAAGTGATGTATTACATTTCAGAATAAAATACTTTATTTATTTATTTATTTCTTGTATTGCGTTTGTAGGCGTAGTCATAAATGATAGTTTGACAGCATTTTTGTACAAATAAATCCGTATAGAGCTAGGATTAGTCCGCCCGTGGTGATTTTATTTTGTAAATACGGAAGTTGTGCTCGTTCCTTTTCCTGTTGGTGCGACGTAATCTTCAAAAGTTGACTCCGGCACAGCTCCGGCGTCCGGCAGAAATAGAAAAATTTCTAATTTTGACGGACTGCCGTCCGCTCTCCGCAGCTCGCCGCCGCCGTGCGGAGCCAGTGTAAATTCTGTCATTGATTATAATGGGTGCGTATTTGCTGCGGAGGTCGGACCGGAGCGGGGCGGAGCCGTAACACATGTGGTGTAATTTTGGCGTAACAGACCAGCTGAGATCTCAGAATATCACATGAGATGGTTCACAACATTATTTACAAGGTTTGACCAAAACACTACAAGTTTCTCATCACAAGATGATCTTAGTGTCAAACTGTGGGATGAAAGGTGGCGGGTGATATGCATTCCTTCAAGGAATGCTAGGCCTTGAATGGATTCAGTTTTTGTGTCTCTGACATCCAGTAAAACTAATTCTGTCCACTTCAATCATTTAGTTCATATTTCAGTTTGAACCTGCATCCTGTTGCTTCAGCTCACATCTTTTATTCTTTATTCAGATTGGAGAGCTGCAGTTTGTCAGAGATCAGCTGTTCTTCTCTGGCTCAGCTCTGAAGTCCAACCCCTCCCATCTGACACAACTGGACCTGAGTTACAACAACCTGTTTGACTCTGGAGTGAAGGAGCTCTGTGGTTTCCTGGAGAGTCCAAACTGTAGACTGGAGGTTCTGAGGTCAGTTCACTGCAGCTGTTGGAGGTTTTCTATGTTTGTCCAACTAAAATCATTCCCTGATACTTCACAATTTATTCAGTTATAAATGTTTCATTCATTTCAAAAGTTCAACTTGAACACGTCTGTTTTGAAGTTTCTCTTTCCAAACGTCTAAAAACCTTTTTAGAACAAAAACATGTTTGCTGCTTGTTTTAACCTTTAAATCACTTTTACTGGATTCAACATGAAACAGTTGTCTCAGCGCTGAAGGAGAAGGAAGAGCGATCATGTTTTTACCTGTTTCTGCTTTGTCTGTGTGCAGTTTGTGTGTTAGCAAAATATCTCAAAAATCACAGAACTATTCTGATAAACTCTTAGAAAGTCATCATTAGATGAACATCTAGAGCTGATGAAGTAAATAAGTAAATTTTATTTATATAGCACCTTTCACAGACAATGACATCACAAATTGCTTGTAATGGACCTACCCAGGGTCAAACTAAGGGTTTTGAACTGTCCAGTGATGACCTTTACTGACCACTCAGTAAAGCAAGACATTTACTACAAAATCATTCATTTAGCTATAATCTGATAAATATAGTCACCAAAAGAGACTATTTCTATCTTTGATTTTATTCTAATGTGATCAAAAGAATAACTTTTGTCATTTTCATGATGTGTGCTTTTAAGCTGTGTTATTCTGTAAGAGTTTAAACTGTGTTCACTGCTGTGTCAAAGGTGCAGTCTCGGGTCACAGAGACCGGACGGTTTTGTTTAGAAAGTCAGAAGGCAATAATCTGTTGTTTTTGAGCTTAGGGCTCCAGCTTGCTGTGCCTTTCCCTAAACAAATCTCTCTCTGCCCTGGCTGTAACCTTGGGTCTGATAAGGCAAGTTCACTCCTCACTTTGTTCCTGCTTTAAGTTCTAAACTGTGCTGAAACGCTTCAGAGAGTTGCTGGGAACTTCCAAGAGATGTGAACTTTCCCAAGAGCTGGATACGTTTGGTCAAGAGCTAACGACCTTCGTCTTCAGCTAAGGACTGATGACTTGCTGTTATGAGTCCACTTCGAACAAGCGTAAGATCAAGAACTTTGTTTATTCCTTCTTGGAATAAGTTTATCTTGAAGTCAGAGGCCTGAAGCTGACATATTCTCTGATGACCAACGCGGAAACCAGGAGACGTTGAAACGTAAACTAAAACCAGTTTTGGACGTGCTGGGACTAAAGGACTCTGTGCATCTGAAGGCTGGTGTCATCCCTCTTACCGGGCTGTCGTCAAAAGGTAAAGAGCTGTTTACAAAACGTACCTGGATTTTAGCAGAAGTCGGAGGAGAAGTGTCACTCTGGTATCATGCTCATGATAATTTCTTCTTAAATCTTTCCTCCTATTTCTTTCCCCTCTCAATCTAAGCTGGAAACTATTTTTAAGTTAAAGAGCCCACAGACTAAATATGTTTAACATCTAGTATTTATGTCTGTTGTGTTAAATTTAAGTGTGCTGACGTATTTGAATTGAAAGAAAGTGAAATCATGTCAATCAAGTGTAATGGTGTTAATTTAGTTGATTTATTTTAAATAAATGGTAGTGTCGACTGGCATACCAAACTAAGTTAATGTCCATTGTCACTTAATGGCTCTGTTTATTTATCCATCATAAAGATCACAGAAATATTGGGTAAACTGAAAAAGAACAGAATCCGTGAATATTTACTATTCAATCTGAATAAGTAAATTAATTAAGGTAAAGAGGTCAGTATTAATATTGACCTCCTCATTAACCCCTTACATGCTTCACAGGCAAAACAAAAAAGAAAAGAGTAAACAAAATTGAACTTAAAGCCAGTCTGAATAAATAAGTCTTAAGATCATTTTTTTAAAGAATCAGTTGAATTTGCGCAGCACAGTGACAGAGGGAGAGCGTTCCAAAGCCTCGGAGCCACCACTTGGAACGCTCTGTCTCCACGTGTTTTAAAGTAAGTTCTTGGAACCATCAGCAACATTTGATTTGAAGATCTCAAAGTCCTGATGGGACAGAGAGGCTTTAAATGGTCCAGTAAATATTTGGGAGCCTGACCATGAAGTGCCCTGAAAGTTAGGACCAATATTTTCAAATGACTCCTGAAATGCACAGAGAGCCAATGCAGAGAGGCCAGAACAGGAGTTCTGTGGGTTCTTCTGTGGGTTCTAGTTAGCAGCCTTGCTGCAGCATTCTGCACAGACTGAAGGCAAGCTAGGTAAGATTTATTCAGACCCATTAAAAGGCTGTTACAGTAATCTAACCAAGATGAAATAAAAGCATGAACAATCATCTCTAGTTCCTTCTGTGATACAAAACATTGTGGTTTAGAAATGTTTCTTAAGTGGTTAAAACAATTTAGAACTAACAATTCACAGTGACTGTCCAAAGATACCCAAATTTCTGAGATTGTTTACCAAAGGATTTAAAAATGTTAAAGTGCGACTAAACCCAAAATTAACTTTTTTTAGCTGATAAACTCCCTAGAATGTGTTTAAAATGTTATCTAGCACTATGGCTGTGTTTATTCTCACATAATTGTGCATATCTGTGTAAATTGGCAATATTTGGCAATATTTGGTCTAAAAATGTGTTTACGGTAGTTCTATGGGTTGAACTGGTGGATTACACCTTAATTTTCTTATTTGTGCAAACGCTCATGTGTGACATGTCTGCTCATGTGTGATGTCACACAGGTGGTTCAAGCAGAGCCAATCCCCTGCAGAGATGAGAAGTGCATACCTTATATGGAAGTGCTGCATTTCACTCCTGACAAGCGGTTTTATTTTTCTTTTCATTTTCATTTTTTTAGGCCTTTGGTTTTGGATGGAATGGGTGGAATAGATAAATACATCTACATGTTTATTCTTTGTTGTTGCTTGGTGTATGTTGTTGGCTAGAGGTTTAATTTGTTTTAGGTTGTTGCAGGTGGAGGCGTGAACAAAAGCACAACTCTACCTCCACCCTTCCTTGTCTCTCGACACGCCCATTTTCAGGGAGATTTTGGAAGGAGGAGTTACCGTCTCAACCTGGGTTTAGTCTCACTTTAAGTTACTGCCTAATAACTGGAATTTTATCATCTGGGACAATAACAAGAGTCTCAGTTTTGTTTGCATTTACTGAAACTAGGGGTGCTCTTGGCAGAGCAAGTCGCATATCTTTTTGCTCCTACCCTCCCTAAGTTTTCCTCCTCCCTGCTTGCTTTTTGTCTCGTCCGTGACTCTTCAGCGCTCACTCGAACCAATTTGCGATGGATTTAATAAATTGGGCTGTTTCATCTATAGATAAGATTTTTTCCACGAAGCGGACCGGGCCAGGAGAAGCGGTCTGCCCCTCTGACACGCACGCTGTCGGATACATGATGGACTCGTGGGGACAGTGGCAACCCATGTGTTTGACCGTCTTGTCTGTCGAAGACGTGGAAGATTTGTGGATTATTGGGATATTGGTGGCAGCTGCTCTGTTTTTTGGCGTCAGCGGAGCTGTCTGCTACTGGAAGCTCAGGAAGACTTCGGCGGCTATCGGCGCGCTGGCCAAACTTCCTGATCAGCAAGATTCTCTGATCCGGGCTGTGAGCTCCTCATCCCAGCTGTTGTACGAACTGAATCGCACGATGGGAGCGGCGGTAGACCACCGCGGACCTGCGGTGCGCTTTGGAACTCGTTTACAGCCGCCCGGCCTCAATCAGGGCACAGATGGGGGTTCGTAGTTCGGAACCTCATATGATTCGGCGACTTTGGACCTGAACAGCACCTGGACTTGGAAGGCTGCAGTCAAAAAGAACACTGTGGCCTGGATTGAAGATAAACAAAAGACCTATCTAATCTGGTTTCCGCACGACCTTGAAAAAAGAAGAAGGCTGTCTGCTGGAAACTATTCTCCTGGAGTGAAGCTGAGAGACCTTGCTGACCCCCCCCCTCCCCCCCCAGAGATCTCTGTGGGTGCGCTCGGAGGCGCCGAGCTGAGACAACTGCTGAACTGTGCTATCTGAATGTTGCTCACAGACTCTTTGATCTCCTTGCATGTCGTCAAAACTGCAACAATGTCTTGTCTGGTTGTGCTTATTGCTGATAGAGTTTTTGGGACTTTATCATAGAGTGTCTTAAGGCAATCTTTGATAGATTCTTTTTTTGAATATCACAAATGATACCTATTGTGTTTTTCCTTTTTCCATATCTGTTTGACCTTCATCCGGAGACGGATGAGAGCGGCCGCGCAGAAGAACATGTCATGTGTTTGAACTTGCTTCAGCTTTACATTCTCTCCCTCTTCTGGACGACTGTGTATATATCATCACGCTGTACTGGTTAACTGGTGCAATGTTAATAAAATCTCTTGTATCTTGTATTTGACTGCAGGTAGTAGTCACTCAGCCATGTTTTGATCTCTAACAGACAGTTTCTGAGTTCAATCAATTTATGGAAGTCGGAGGCTCAAAAAGAACAGTATAGCTGAATGTCATCAGCATACAGATGTAGGACACATTACTGTAACGTTTCAAAAGAAAACCTAAAGGGCGTAAATACAATAAAAAAGAGGATTGGTCCCAAAACTGAACCTTGGGGTACCCAAGCAGACAGCTGCGCAACATGTGAACATTATTCATAAAAACTGTAAAAGACCTTGCGGATAAATAAGAAATAAACCAATTTAAAACAGTGCCAGAAATACCAAATAGATCTCAGTCTATTGATAAGAACAGTGTGATCCACTGTGTCAAAGGCTGAAGTCAAGTCCAATAAAACCAACACAGTGTAGTTTCCAGAATCAGCTGCCATCAACATGTCACTAGAAACTTTTAATGAAGCTGTTTCTGTGGAGTGCAGTTTGGGAAAACCAGATTGAAAAGAATCCATGATGTCATGTACCTCCAAGAAGCTGTTTAATTGTTGTGCTACAACTTTCTCAAAGATCTTTGATAGAAGGGAAGTTTGGAGATGGGTCTGTAGTTTTCAGGCAAAGAAGAATCCAAGTTTGGCTTTTTAGCAAAGGACAGACGACAGTTTTAAAATAGTGTGGGACAGTTCCAGGACAAAGAAGAATTTATCACTTGTACAACACTGGGGCCAATACAGTTAAAAATATATTTAAAAAGAGACGTAGGGAGGACATCAAGGAGACTTGATGACAGTGTCATATGACCCATTAGATCTAAGATGTCCTTAATGGAAACTGGGGTAAAAGAGGACCACTTATCAGGGGTCAGCGATAAAGGAACCAGAAGAAGGGAAGGTGAAGGACAAATTTGGGCTAGTACCTATCCTTCTTACTTGCAGTCAATCCATAAACTTCAAAAGTCTTTTGTAAGAATTGTCACTAACTCGCCATATTTAGCTCCATCCACACCTCTCTTTAAAAAATTAGAAATTCTTACAATCTATGATGTGAATAAGTATCAAACAGGAATCCTAATGTATAAAGTTATATGTATTCCACTTTCTTTACCTAAATATTTTCATAATTTATTTGAGTTCAATTCTTATTATCATTCATACTCTACAAGAAGGAAGTGTGATTTACATATACCCTTCTGTAGAACCACTGTTGCTAAATTTTCATTCATGTATCAGGGTGTTGTGCTGTGGAACAGTTTGAAACAATTAAGTGAATCATGTACAACATTATCTGTATTCAAAAGAAAGTTTAAAAAAACTTTATAGATTTTCTAACACATTAGTTTTTTTTTTTTTTATTTATAATTTTAATATTTTTTGACAATTTAAATTTATTTAATTTCAATTATTATTTTTTGCTTTAGTATGTAACTGTGTGTGTTTAAAGTAAGATGTAAGTTTATGTATAAAGCTCTTGTGATTTTTTTTCTTATTTTTTTAGAAGGGGGGGTGCACTTGTAAGCCCAATTAGGGTTTTTATGACCTCTCCTGCACATTTAAAAAAAAAAACTTTTCTTTTACGTGTTGTTTCTTTTTGTGCAAACAATAAACAAACAAACAATAAACAAATACTGGCCCTAATGTTGGTGACTTTATCGATGAAATAATTTAAAAACTGATTGTAATCTGCATACGTGAAAGCACTTTGAGACAAAAATGCTGGAGAGACAATGCTCCTGATTGAATCAAATAACATTTTTGTATTTCGTCCTTTGGAATTGATGAGATTAGCAAAATAATGAGCTCTGACAGTCTTGAGAATCTCATTCAAAGAGCTGATCAGTTCTTCAAGATGTAGTCTGTGAACCACCAGTCCAGTACGTTTCCACAAACGTTCAGTTTTCTGACATGTTCTCCTCAAACTAAGGATACCATACAATTTTATTTATTTATAAAGCACTTTAAACAGGAACAAGGCTAAACCAAAGTGCTGAACAAACCAAAAAAAAACAACAACAGGCAACACAGACAATGAAGTACAAAACAAAAGACATAAAAACATTGCAGATCATGAATAAAACGATCAAATACAAATCAGCTGGTGTTGAAAGCAACAGAATAGCAGTGAGTTTTTAACCAGGATTTGAAAACTGCGAGAGAGGGTCCTGTCTGACAAGAAGAGGTAACTCGTTCCAGAGTCTTGGTCCTGCTACAGAGAAGGTACCATCTCCTCTGCGCTTAAGGCGAGTTCCTGGAACTATTAAGAGTACCCAGTCCTCTGCCCTCAAAGCACATGGAGGGACATATGGGTGTATCAGATCCGAGAGATAGGCAGGGGTGAGACTGTTCAGCGATTTGTAGACATACATGAGAATTTTGATTTGGATTTGAAGATGAACCAGTGCAGGGAGGCCAAGACTGGTGTAATGTACTCTCTTTTGCGTGTACTGGTTAAAAATCGGGCTGCTGCGTTCTGGACCAGCTGTAGTCGTGCAATGGTGTCTGACTGATACCAGACAGGAGTGAATTGCAGTAATCAAACCTAGATGTAATAAATGTGTGTATTACTGTCTCCAGGTTATTTTTTGATAATATGGGCTTCAGCTTAGACAGACGCCTCAGCTGGAAAAAACAGGATTTAACAATCATGTTTATATGACTGTTGAGTTTCAGAGTCAGAGTCAGAGAGTCAGAGTCAGAGTCAGAGTCAGAGAGAGTCAGAGAGTCAGAGTCAGAGAGTCTTTATTGTCATTTGCACCGCATGTGGTACATGAGATGAAAACGAGATTATGTACACGAGGTCCCAGTTACATCCAACAACAAATGAAAGAGAAAAACAGTAATAACATCTAGAACTAACTAAGAAAAACATCAACTAGTAATACACTAAGCCTAATATAGTGGGAATAAACAGCAGCACGAACATGAGTTTGTATGAGCAGATGGTCACAGATGAACACAGATGAACACAGCAACAAGAAAACAGATCAGCATCAGTATGATGTGATATTTTGCAGTGTTTATTTTTTATTTTATTTTTATTTATTCATGAGTCTAACAGCCTCAGGGTAGAAGCTGTTCCTCAGTCTAGTGGTTCTACACTTGATGCTCCTCAACCTCCGTCCTGAGGGGAGTGGGGCAAAGAGTGAGTGTGCTGGATGAGTGAGGTCTTTCATGATGCAGGTGGCTCTTTTCCTGCATCTGGAGGTGTAAATGTCTGTGATGGTGGGGAGACTGACTCCAACAGACTTCTGTGCAGCCTTCACCACTCTCTGTAGAGCTTTCCTCTCTTCAACTGTGCAGCCTCCATGCCACACGTTGATGCTGGAGCACAGGATGCTCTCCACTGCACACCTGTAGAAGGAGGTGAGGACTGGGCTGCTCAGACCAGCTCGTCTCAGCCGTCTGAGGAAGTAGAGTCTCTGATGACCTTTCTTGATCAGGCTGGTGGTGTTGTTGCTCCAGCTGAGGTTATCATTCATGTGTACACCCAAGTATTTGTAGCTGGAGACCACTTCCACTGCAGACCCACCTATTTTCAGTGGGGCATGGGTGTGTTTGTTCCTTCTGAAGTCCACAATCATCTCCTTTGTCTTCTTCACATTCATGTGAAGATTGTTCTCTTTGCACCAGCTCTCCAGGTGTTCCACCTCCTGTCTGTAGCTGGACTCATCATTGTTTGTAATGCATCCCACCACCGCTGTATCATCTGCAAACTTAACAATATGACAGCCTGGAAGTGTGGCTGTACAATCATATGTGAGCAGAGTGAACAGAAGGGGGCTCAGCACACATCCCTGAGGAGAGCCAGTGCTGAGGGTTATGGTGGAGGAGGAGAAGTTGTGGATCTTCACGGACTGTGGTCTGTCTGTTAAGAAGTCTAGTACCCAGTTACAAATAGAGGGGCTTAGTCCAAGTGTAGATAGTTTGTCTATCAGAGTTTGGGGGATCATGGTGTTGAAGGCAGATGTGAAGTCCACAAAGAGCAGACGCACGTATGAGTCCTTCTGATCCAGGTGGGTGAGAGCAGTGTGGACCACGGAAGAAATGGCGTCCTCTGTTGATCGGTTCTCACGGTATGCGTATTGATGAGGGTCCTCATTGATGTTGACGGTTGCCTTGATGTGGGACATGACCAGTTTCTCAAAACATTTAGCGACTATCGGGGTGAGGGCCACCGGTCTATAGTCATTCAGACCAGTCACTGTGGAGCTCTTTGGGACTGGGATGATGGTCGCGGTCTTCAGGCAGGTGGGAACTAACTCCAGTGCAAGTGAGGTGGTGAAGATGTCAGCCAGCACCTCACAGAGCTGGTCCGCACATTCCTTCAGAACTTTCCCTGGGATGTTGTCTGGTCCGGTTGCTTTATGAGGATTAATCTTTCTGAGACTGCCTCTCACTTCTGCTGCGGACACCCTGAGATGCTCTTCATCTGGTGATGAGGTGAGTCTGGTGCTAGCAGGTCTGTTTGGATCATCAAAACGTGCATAAAACTTATTGAGGGCATCAGGCAGAGATGGGTCCCTGGGGCATTGTTTGTTTTTGCCTTTGTAATCTGTTATGCATTTAATACCCTTCCACATGCTCCGTGGGTCTTGTGAGGTGAACTGTCCCTCGATCCTCTGTGCATACGTGGCCTTGGCCTTCTTAATGCCATCCTTCAGTTCATTCCTGCTCTTTCTCAGCTCCACTTTATCTCCTGACTTGAATGCAGTGTCTCTGGCTGCTAGCAAGGCGTGAACTTCTCTATTTAACCAGGGTTTCCGGTTCGGGTAGGATTTCACATATTTTTTTATGGATACATTCTCAGAGCATGTACTGATGTAACCCAGGACTGAGGAAGCGTACAGTTCCATGTCCACTGAACTTCCATCAGTAGCTGCTTCCCTGAAAACAGACCAGTTTGTCCTCTCAAAACAGTCTCTCAACAAGGGGGAACTATCTTGAGGCCAGATTGTTATTTGTCTTTGTTCCGGCTTGGACCGCCTGAGTGGAGGGAGTTCTCTTGGCGCCAGGATCAGAGACTCGTGGTCGGAAGCTCCGAGCGCTGGGCGTGTCTTCGCCGTGTATGCCCCCTTTACATTTGTGAAGACTTGGTCGAGTGTTTTATCTCCTCTCGTAGCTGTGAAGACGTTCTTATTGAAGGCTGGGAGGGAGACTTGAAGATCAACGTGATTGACGTCCCCGCAAACAATGAAAAGCCCCTCAGGATATTTACACTGCAGCGAGGTGAGTAAGTCATGAATTTCTCCCTGGGCGTCATTAGCATTAGCATCAGGGGCTATGTAAATAACGCTGATTAGAATTACAGAATAGTCACGTGGCATATAGTGCGGGCGACACCTAACTGTGATCAACTCCACGGCAGCTGAACAAGCTCTTTTTATCACAGCACAGTTCGTGCACCAATCTTTGTGTACGTAAATACAAACACCGCCGCCTCGCGTTTTCCCCGTAGTCTCGGTGCACCGGTCTGTTCTGAAAAAGAGCCTGTCGTCCAGCTCGTAAACAGAGTCTTGAGTGTCCTCAGAAATCCACGTTTCCGTAAGACAAAGCACGGAGCATCTTCTCATCTCCTCCGACGTGGTCACCCTCAAACGAAGTAGATCCATCTTGTTGTCGAGCGAGCGCACGTTAGACAGAAAAAGAGCCGGCATCGGGGGTTTACCGGTTTTAGCGTCTGCCCGCATTCTCGTCATAATTCCTGCACGACAACCTCTCTTCTTTCCACGAGAGCACCGCTTCCTTTTCTTTCCCCTGGAGCGCATCTGCTTCCAGAAGGACGTTTTTAGCAGGTCCAATCTTCCGAGCTCTGATTTGAGTTCGTTGCTGATTTCAGCTGTGCCCTGTGGTAAATCCGCTCCGATTCTTAACAGATCAGTTCGGCTGTAATTCACCCGCAAAAAACGCGCAGAGTTTCATGGAAGGATCCATTATCACTCCCAGATTTGTGACTTTTTGTTTTTCAGACAGGGGTAGAGCAGAAAGGTTGATGCAGTGGTTCGAGGTTGTGTCATTGGGAAGGAACAATATGGCTTCAGACTTCTTTTCATTGAAACTTAAGAAATTTAAAGCCATCCAGTCCCTGATGTCAGCCAGGCAGTCGAGCAGAGGTTGAATAGAGCATGTATCATTGTGTCTTAGGGGGAAGTAAATTTGACAGTCATTGGCGTAGAAGTGGAAAGGCATGTTGTGTTTCTGGAAAATAACACCAAGTGGCAGCAGGTATAAGGAGAATAAGAGAGGACCCAGGATGGACCCCTGCGGAACTCCCCATTTAAGAGCCGCCACTGCAGAACTAAAATCATTGATGGACACACAAAAAGACCTGTCAGAGAGGTAGGATCTGAACCAATTGAGGGCTGACCCTGAGATGCCCACCCACTGCTCCAACCTAGCAATGAGGATCTCATGGTCGATGGTGTCGAAAGTGGATGTAAGGTCCAATAGGACAAGCAGCACAGAGTCACCAGTATCTGGATAGGAAGATGTCGTTAAAAACCTTCAGTAGGGCAGTCTCAGTGCTGTGGAGGGATTTGAAGCCAGATTGGAATAACTTAAGGATAACGTGATCCTCCAGGAAGCATTTCAACTGGGACTCAACTATTTTCTCTAGAAGTTTAGAAACAAATGGGAGTCTGGAGACAGGCCTGAAATTGGATAATACTGACGGGTCGAGGTTTGGTTTTTTCAGGAGAGGTTGAACAGCAGCATGTTTTAATGATTGTGTCACCACACCCGAGGATAGACTGCAATTTACAATAGCAAGAATGGAGGGACCTAGAGTGTGAAAAATCTCCTTTAGTAGCCGAGGGGGGACTACATCAAAGGGGGAGCCAGATGGTTTCAGGTTGCACATGGCCTGTTCTAGAGAGGACAGAGAGACTGGTTCAAAATGGGCAAATACAGCAACAGATTGAGATCACATCAATGTTCACTTGAAAACACCAGAACTGTTACTGTTAACATGAAAGGGTGATTACAGTACATGTTCCCACCCCTTGGTGGCGCTAACGACCACTTACATGTTTAACAAGGTTTTTAATAACCTCAGTCAGACTCTAGCAAGTAGCAAAAGTTAGAGAAAATGTTTAAAATGAAAAGTTTTTGACCTTGAATGGATTCAGTTTTTGTGTCTCTGACATCCAGTAAAATAATTCTGTCCACTTCAATCATTTAGTTCATATTTCAGTTTGAACCTGCATCCTGTTGCTTCAGCTCACATCTTTTATTCTTTATTCAGATTGGAGAACTGCAGTTTGTCAGAGATCAGCTGTTCTTCTCTGGTCTCAGCTCTGAAGTCCAACCCCTCCCATCTGACACAACTGGACCTGAGTCAGAACAACTGTCTGACTCTGTAGTGAAGGAGCTCTGTGGTTTCCTGGAGAGTCCAAACTGTAGACTGGAGGTTCTGAGGTCAGTTCACTGCAGCTGTTGGAGGTTTTCTATGTTTGTCCAACTAAAATCATTCCCTGATACTTCACAATTTATTCACTTATAAATGTTTCATTCATTTCAAAAGTTCAACTTGAACACGTCTGTTTTGAAGTTTCTCTTTCCAAACGTCTAAAAACCTTTTTAGAACAAAAACATGTTTGCTGCTTGTTTTAACCTTTAAATCACTTTTACTGGATTCAACATGAAACAGTTGTCTCAGCGCTGAAGGAGAAGGAAGAGCGATCATGTTTTTACCTGTTTCTGCTTTGTCTGTGTGCAGTTTGTGTGTTAGCAAAATATCTCATAAATCACAGAAATATTCTAATAAACTCTTAGAAAGTCATCATTAGATGAACATCTAGAACTGATGAAGTGTGGTTGTTAACCAGATTCAAGATGGCCGCCACAGATAATCCACCTTAGCCTGTTCCAAAACATCTGTAACAGGGATGTTTTCAGATAGTGAATTAAAATGTGGTGTGGTAGTAGCTGAGAGTCACAGCTGGTTGGAGAGTTGACCCCAGGATGGGGTCGGCCGTGGTGTAGTGGTAATGGCAGTCGTCCCCCGATCGGAAGGTTGGAGGTTCGAATCCCACGTCCGCCCACCATGTGTCGTTGTGTCCCTGGGCAAGACACTTAACCCCGAGTTGCTCCCGGTAGGTCTGGATGGCGCCTTGCAAGGCAGGCTACCACTACCGGTGTATGAATGTGTGAATGAATGGGTGGATGGCTGGTATTGTAAAGCGCTTTGGGGCTCCTCACAGGGGCTGGAAAGCGCTATATAAATAAGCTCCATTTACCATTTACCATTTACCAGGATGCAGAAAGAAACGAGGAACTTTAATGATGAACTAAAGCACAGATTCTTAACTGTTGGGTCGTGACCCACAAGTTGTCCAGGATCTCCAGCTGTTTGACTCTAAACAAATCACTTTTTTCAAATGTGGGACTGACACACGTTCCCACCCCTTGGTGGCGCTAACGACCACTCACATGTTTAAAGTCCATGACCCACCATGTTTTCAAATTGCATCGCCATTAATATTTATTAGTTTATTTAAAAATAATACAGGAGCGTTTATTTATATTGTAGAGAAATAACGCTAAATGTGTTATTTCATGATTTATAGCAGATTTTAGCAGAAGCTCCGGGAAGATCTGCCCCTCTCCAAATATGGGCATTCACATCACTAAAGATTCCGCCTTGGAGTTACAGGCGGAGTTATAATAAGCCTTCATCAACTTCCATGACCGCTGCTCTAAGAGAGGAAAAAAAAAAGA
>JBBPBX010063751.1:2299-16666 GCA_038048925.1 Garcialebias charrua | reverse complement strand
TCTCCAGCTACAAATACTTGGGTGTAGACATGAACTGATAACCTCAGCTGGAGCAACAACACCACCAGCCTGATTCAAGAAAGGTCATCAGAGACTCTACTTCTCTCAGGCGGCTGAGACGAGCTGGACTGGGAAGCTCAGTCCTCACCTCCTTCTACAGGTGTGCAGTGGAGAGCATCCTGTGCTCCAGCATCAACGTGTGGCATGGAGGCTGCACAGCTGCAGAAAGAAAAGCTTTGCAGAGAGTGGTGAAGGCTGCACAGAAGTCTGTTGGAGTCAGTCTCCCCACCATCACAGACATTTACACCTCCAGATGCAGGAAAAGAGCCACCTGCATCATGAAAGACCCCACTCACCCAGCACACACACTTTGCCCCACTCCCCTCAGGAAGGAGGTTGAGGAGCATCAAATGTAGAACCACTAGACTGAGGAACAGCTTCTACCCTGAAGCTGTTAAGACTCATGAATTCCTAACCAGAATAATCCCTGTGAAAAATCCCTGTAATGCCATTTGAATGTTGATATGTGTTTTGACTATCCATGATGCTGATCTCATGCTGCTGATTTATTTCATGTTGCTGTGTTCATTCGTACTCATCTGCTCACACAGACTCATGTTCGTGCTGCTGTTGTTTGGCTTATTGTTTTTGTACTATTAATGCTTAGTGTATTCTGAGTTTAGCAAATTTTTTAGATCATATCTTCTGATTACTGTTTTTATTTACAATTTATATTTTTGTTGGCTGTAACTGGGACCCTGTGTATACTATTTTGTTTCCACATGTGGTGGAATGACAAATAAAGAAACTTTGACTTTGACTTTGAGTTTGAGTGGCTTTGGAGAGGGTCTCAGTTAGATCCAGTTCCCCCTCTGCATTTATCTGCTCTCAGCTGCCTTTTAAATAGTCAAAATCAACCTATACTGTTAACCCAGTTGTGATTTGAACAAAGATCTAGAATCAGTTCAGGAGGGCATTTAACTCTACGGAGTTACTGATCTGGCACTCGTGTCAAATAATCCTGTTTACGCCCTCAGTAGCTGATAGCTTTTGATGCCTGGGTCTTTAATGGAGTGCATTCACTATATCTATGTTGATGATAAATTTGCCTCTTTTGAGCAGCTGGTGCAGAAGTTTAATATTCATAACTCACAGTCATTCAGATATTTGCAGCTGAGACATTTTGTGAGGTCTAACTGATTGTTTTCCTTTGTACCCCTCTAAACAATTTGTGGTTAAGATCCTGGAGTGCAGGTCTGATATGGAGGGGGCCCTCAGCAAGATCTATACACTGCTCCGTTCATACTATGAGACCAGTTTGGACTCTCTTAAACTGAAATGAGAAACTGACATGGCTGAACCCATATCAGACTCCATCTGGAGAAAATCATTAAGAACTTTTACTCATCCTCAGTCTGTCTGAGACATGCTGTAATTAAATTCAAGGTGGTGCACAGGCTGCACTGGTCCAATGACAAGTTGTTCAAGATCAAAACCGACTTGGACCCTGCATGTAATCATTGTAAATCATCTCCAGCTACACTCCTGCATACATTCTGGACCTGTCCCAAACTGCAGACCTTTTGACAATCTAGTTTTGGCACCTTCTCTGTGATAGGTGGTAAAACTGTGCACTCATCATTCAGTTCACTGTTCGAGGTGGTCCCTGTGGATATGTCCTTCAGCAAGTACAAGGATGTGATTGCTTTTGGCTCTCTTATGGCCAGGAGACTTGTTTTGTGCAGCTGGAATGACCCGCACCCCCCAGTAGATATACATTGGATAAGAGAAGTCATATACCATATCCATCTGGGAAAAAATAGATACATTCTTAAAGGTTCTGTGACCGATTCTGGGACATCTGGTGGCCATTTTTGTCATATGTTGAGGACATGTCAATGTCTATAAAGAGACATTGTAAGACAGACACCATAAAGTGTGTGTGGCTGGTTCAATATGGTGGGGGGGGTGGGTATTTAGTTCTCTATTCTATGTTGTGTTTGTGTGAGATTTTTTTTTAATAAGGATTGGATTTTTTTTTAAAGTCTTGACATTTGATCTTTGCAAATACATAATTATCATTTAAATGACAATTGAAAGTAGCAATTTTCCACTGATGAAAGATACACATTGGCTAAGGTTTTCTTGTACAAATATCATTTTATGGAATAATCCATATCCATGTCCTTTAAAAACGAATAAAAAAAATTTGCTACATGTGGAACAAAAACATTACAACATAAAATTTTATTTTTTGCCCTTCTTTTGGCTGCCCCCTTCCTCAGAGGTCTCCAATAATGAAAATTATTCATTTTCATTATTAAAATGTTAAACTTAGGGCAATGATTTTTCCTTAACAATAATTCAAGTTGTCTAGGAAACTATGTAAACATTAAATTACCGGTAACTAAACCATGTTTATCAGTGTTGGAGGCACTATTAAAATAACAGAAAAGTCTATGAGCTGAACATGAGCAAGGTGCAGTGAGGAGCAGACCTTTGGGACTTTGCTGGGTTTGGCAACACTGGAGAGAGGAAGAGGAGCTTCAGGACTCTGTGGGATTTCTTCATCGAGAGCGACATCTGGATTCAAAGCAAAGACGCTCTCCAGATCAACCTGAAGCACAAGCAAGACTGAGATGTTATTGCAATCACAAATTATCTTTATTTTCTCTCTTCTCAGCTTACTGGTTTCAATACCAACCTGAGACTGAAGATCACAAAATAAACCAGAACATCAAGAATCTGGTCCAGAAAAAGCTGAACTCATTCACGGTCATACTAATGACCTCGCTGAAGAGTGAGATAAAACAGAGAAATATTATGCTTTCTGACTATTTTATCAAATTTAAGTGTATTCANGTGAAGTTCCTCCTTTTACTTCATGTGTTTGAATGAATGGACACTTCCTGCTGTCAGAAGGCAGGAAACGTGGCCTTATATGGTGTTTTGAGGGGTGGGAATTATGTAAATAACCTTCCGCGTGCACGAGCAGGTGAATAGAACAGGTGGGATTCATCATTATTTACACAGCTCATATACACACGTTTCCTGTGGATAGAAGCCTTTGTTGGATCTGACGTGGCATGTTCGTACGAACACTTCGTACGAACAAAAGTAGGAGAAATTTAGGATAAGAATACGAACATTTTCGTGCATGAGGGCCATTGTTCATGAAGGTGATCGGGTTTCTTTCCTTGATTTGGTTTGCGCGAATGTGGAAAGATGGATGGGCATATATTGGCGAGTGCCCTATGAGGTCACAGGACAAAATTTTCAAAATTAGTCAAAAATCAAAGGGTGGGATGAAGAGTGAGATAAAACAGAGAAATATTATGCTTTCTGACTATTTTATCAAATTTAAGTGTATTCATTAAAACTGACCATATACTTAGTGTCAGGTTGACTTTTTAGTGAGGCAGCTTTTGCTTTGAAGACACTGATTATGTGGAAGAGGTACGGGCCCTACTCTTTTTCACATATAACTTTGTCTTTATTGGCAAAAGATGCAACAATCTAGTCAAAATAACAAATGTTATCCCTCACCCGTGCCTTGCACCGACTCACACAAAAACATGTTTGTGTTAAGATGAGAGTGAAGTCATTATAGACACGCACGCACACGCACCACGCATACACATTCACACACCTCAAAGGTATAAAATAGGAGGCGCTCGGATGGATTTCTGAGGTCTACCGAGGGTCTGATCAACGCCCGGTTTTGCATTGAAGAACATATCTCCCACTGAACGAAGCGGCCTCCTCGTTTGCATTCAACGGTGAGGGATTCTGATCTTTTTATTTCAATGCCTTTTTTCTGAGTGTGTGTGAAAGCTTGAGGCTTTTTCTGTTGTTCGTGGCGGGGTTTAAAATTGATGCTTAACCCTAGCAAATAACAGTATGTGTTGTTTTGAGCATTTTTATGCTTTGCAGAGTTTCATTGTATCTGTGGCAACTTTTTATTAAAGCATACTGAAGTACACAGTTCTGAGAGTGTGTTTTCATTGTACCGACCTTTTTCCCCGAGTCCTGCACATTTAAAATAAAATATCCTAAGACACTCGCCTACAGTAATATTTCTGACAAATGCAATAAAGAATCAACATTATTATCATATAGCAGGAGTGGGTAATGCACTTAATGAAATAAAATAAAATGTATTTATGTAGCACACATAAAAACAACTGCACTGGCCAAAATGCTACACAAAACAATAAATAATAAAAATACCATACTAAACCATAAAAGTAGAAAAAACAAGAGCACTACACCCAGCATATAATTTTGTTACAGATACACACACATTTGGTTGACATTTGGTTTGATTGGTCCATCCAATTCAGTTCAATTCAATTTATTTATATAGCGCCAGTTCACAACAAAGTTGTCTCGGGGCACTTTACAGGAACATTCACATACATAGAAAAGCCAGTTAGTAAAGTTCTCTATCTGAAGAAGAAGCAGACTCATTGAATCTTCACTTCGTCACAGTCTCTCATCCTGAGCAAGCACAAAGGAGAAGTGGAAAGGAAAAACTCCCTTTTAACAGGAAGAAACCTCCAGCAGAACCAGGCTCAGGACAAGAGGCCATCTGCTTTGACTGGGTTTGAGAGGACAGGAAGGAGAGACAAACGGACACAGAATGGCAGGTCCAGATGTGCAGGTGTACCTCCAATTGGAAGAAAGACAAAAACACATGTCAAGGAAAAAAATGAGCTTCTAGCTACTTTTGACTTGTAGCTTTTTGTTTATTTTTGCTTTTGCTATATCTAGCTTTTAGCTAATGTTTTGCTATGTTTAGCTACCATATTGCCACTTTTAGCTAGCCTTGTACTACATTTAGGTGGCTGTGGCTGAGTGGTTAGAGCACTCGTCCTTCAATGCAAGAGTTAGGGGTTTGATTCCGCCAGCATGCCGAAGTGTCTCTGGGCAAGACATTGAACCCCTCATTGCCTCTGATGTGTGTCACACATCGGAGGCATGCAGTGACTGTGATAAAGCTCTGATTAGTCTTTGTATAGATCTAGCAGAGTGCTGTATGAATGGGTAAATGAGGCACAGATTGTTGTAACGAGCTTTGAGTGTCTTGACGAGATAGAAAAGTGCTATGCTGTATACTGCAAGTACAGTTCATTGAATTCTAGCTAGATTTTTTTACTTTTAGCTGTACCAATGGGGTATTTTTAGTTCTTAAAGTGGAACTAAACCCAGGTTGAGATGGTAACTCCTTCCCCTAAACAGATCCAAAATCACCCTCAAAATGGGCGTGTCGAGAGACAAGGAGGGGTGGAGGTAGAGTTGTGCTTTTGTTCACGCCTCCACCAGCAACAACCTAAAACAAATTAAACCTCTAGCCAACAACATACACCAAGCAACAACAAAGGATACACATGTAGATGTATTTATCTATTCCACCCATTCCATCCAAAACCAAAGGCTTAAAAAAATGGGGAAAAAATGAAAAATAAAACCGCTTGTCAGGAGTAAAATGTGGCACTTGTATGAATGCTGCAGGACCTTCTCATCTCGGCAGGGGATTGGCTCTGCTTGAACCACGTTTGTGATGTCACACATGAGCAGGCACATCACACATGAGCGTTTGGACAAATAAGAAAATTAAGGTGCAATTCCTCTGTTCAATCCCATAGGGGTCACCGTAAACATGTTTTTAGACCGGGGTTTAGTTCCACTTTAAAGTGCGACTAAACCCCTGTGGATCGGTAACTCCTCCTTCCAAAATCTCCCTGAAAATGGGCGTGTCGAGAGACAAGGAGGGGTGGAGGTAGAGTTGTGCTTTTGTTCACGCCTCCACCTGCAACAACCTAAAACAAATTAAACCTCTAGCCAACAACATACACCAAGCAACAACAAAGAATAAACATGTAGATGTATTTATCTATTCCACCCATTCCATCCAAAACCAAAGGCCTAAAAAAATGAAAATGAAAAGAAAAATAAAACCGCTTGTCAGGAGTGAAATGCAGCATTTCCATATAAGGTATGCACTTCTCATCTCTGCAGGGGATTGGCTCTGCTTGAACCACCTGTGTGACATCACACATGAGCAGACATGTCACACATGAGCGTTTGCACAAATAAGAAAATTAAGGTGTAATCCACCAGTTCAACCCATAGAACTACCGTAAACACATTTTTAGACCAAATATTGCCAAATATTGCCAATTTACACAGATATGCACAATTATGTGAGAATAAACACAGCCATAGTGCTAGATAACATTTTAAACACATTCTAGGGAGTTTATCAGCTAAAAAAAGTTAATTTTGGGTTTAGTCGCACTTTAAAGGAGACCACATATTGGTTTTTTAAATTGTTATGGTATTTCTGTGGGCTATTTAGACCATATTCATTCAATTTAATGCACAAAATAATTCTTAGATAATAAAATATCCCCTTTCTAGTTATGCATTTTCTGACTTCCGTTCTAAACGACCGGTTTATGATAATGAGCTCTGAAGGCCACGCCCTACAAAAATCTGTTTACATTTACTCCGCCCTCTGAAACAGCCAGTATCTCTAATATGTTGTTGTTTTAAAATTAGCTCTTTTTTAATTACTCATTTGACTTACTGTTAGTGCTAGCTTAAGATAACTTACCGAAAGCCGTCTGCGCGCTAACTTTGGCTTCTTCTGGCTTTTAGCTACTGTTTTGATTGTTTTAGCATTTTGGTATATTTCTATCTATAAGAACTTTATTGATCCCATAGGAAATTATTGCAATTCTATCCATCCATCTGTTTCTTTAAAAATGTGGTTTGAAATGTTTCAGCTAATTTCAGCGATGTCTCTCTGTACTCAGCGTTCACATTGTTTTTGAAAAACAGTCTCTTTAGCTTTTTTGGTGCCACAGCGTCTGTTCTGAGTTGATTGTGAGGCTTGTCAAAAGGGAATTAGGAACATCCTCCTCAGAAAAGGGCCTTCTTGTCTCCTGAGCTTATGAGAGGCTAAAAGCAGAACTTAGTTCTTCTTTACCTCTTTCCCCTTGGTGTCCCCGTTCTCAATCCACTCCACGGTCACACTCTCGTTGTCTTCATGCAGCGAAGTGACCATGGCCTGGTGTATTCGTCCTGCAGAGGAAACATGAAAACATGCTCAGGTCTGGCTGCAGCCTTCAATGAAAGTCAGAACCATGTTGTCATGAATTGAACATATGTCTTTACAGAGATTATCATCAGCAAATAATAATAAAAAATAAATAAACTGAAGTAACAGCTTGTTTATAGTTTCACTTTTTTACACATTTAACTGTAAAATACTTAGAATAGCAATATATCACCTGTCACTTTCATATCAGAGTTTCACACTAGGATAATTTATGTCACAAAATTATAGCTGTTTGATAAACATAACACTAAATAGAAAACAATCTTTAACAAAATGTGACCATACAACATGAGTTGAAAAACACCCTCAACAACTTCCAGACCAAATTTTAGCTCAGTGTCTTTAAAAGTGGCTGAGCCCTATCTGTTTGGGCAAATGTTGAAGTGGCTATCACGAACTGGATTGACTCCAGAGGTCAATCTGATGTAGCAATACATCCAATAATTATTTCATGAAAATTTCATAGGGCTTTCCAGTGGTTTATGAAATAATTTGCTAAAAGCAATGTGTTGACTCCAAATAACTGGGTCATAATATTGTGTGTGTTGATGCTTATATACTGTACATGTTAGGAATCTGTCTGAGTAGCACACCACATTTTGATATTGGTAAAATTAGTAAAACGACATACATTTGTGTTTCCTAAAGGGCTTGACTTCAAAAGTTGAAGACAAGTATTAATTTAAACTTGTTCAGTGGTTCATGAGTCATTTAGCTAACAGACTCAGGAACACCTTGGCCTTTTAATGAAGACTCAGATGGGTGTGGCAGAGGAGATGATCAGTGAGATGCTCAGCTGCAGCTCATCCTTCCGTCATCAGGAAGACATTTGTCAAAAGGAGCAGCAGGAGGTCAGAAAGCAGGTTTTTGTTCACACTGGGCTCAGGGATGGAGCCCTGCAGCAGCAGGCTCAGTGCTGCAGTGCAGACCGGCTCCCATCTTTTTATCAGAGAGGGATGCAGAGGATGCAGGGCAGGTGTTCTCCTCCAGGAGAAGGACCCGGCAGGCCCACAGTCTGCGTGACTCACACACCACAGCCCCACATGTGTTTACTAAAAGCCCGTTAGATCCACCGAGTGCTGCTTTGATACCTGCATCCCGGTTCAAGCACAGCAGAGGAGGATGGAGCCGCTCCTAGCTGCATGGCGGTGAGTCGAGCAGTGAGCGTGCGTGGAGGCTACGTACCGTCGCTTCGCTTTATCTCCACATAAATACCCACGAAGATCTTCCCGAAAATGCCGGCCATCATCACTCCCCGCGCGGTATTTACGTGACAGTCCAGTCCAGTCCAGGATCTGCCACTAAAGACGCTCGGTGCCGGTCAGCTGCAGGGCGGACAGGAGCTGCGCATGCGCGACCGCAGCCGCCCTCTACACAATGTTAACAAGCATAAGGTGCTGGTCATAAAATTAGAATATCGTGAAAACGTTGCTTTATTTCAGTAATTCCATTCAAAAAGTGAAACTTCTTTCATTTCATTTATTGATTCATTCATTTTATAATAACAGACACAAAATAAAACAATTTAACACACACATAACAAGAAAATTAAAATATAAAATGAAAGGTGGCAGATGAAGAAAAAATCTTATTATATCTGCCCCTTATTTTCTAACAAACAATTCAAACAAACAATTTCATATGATACAAAAAAGTATAACTCATTAACTCCCTTAAAGGTGCAGTCTGCGGTTTCTGTAGAATGCAGCACTTAGAAAAAATTTCAACAGGCAAAGCATTCTGATCCCTCCCCCTCAGAGCCATATATGGCTCTGCTCCCCCTTGCTCTGCTGAAATTCAAATTCAAGCTCTGTTTTTATTGGCTGATTCAAATTCAAGCTCTGTTTTTATTGGCTGGTTAACGGGTCACTGTGGCTTTTTAGAAATGCTTTTAGTAACACCTGGAGAAGCAAGGGGACTATAGTTTTTTCAAAGATTACTTTGTCTAACATCAGTCTGTCAGGAGATAGTGACAAAGTGAAGAAATATGTTAAAAATGTATTTTTAGAAAACTTACAGACTGCACTAAACTGCAGACTGCACCTTTAATCACAAGAATTACTATTTAAACTCGTATCCTTGATCTTTCTTTTAAATATAGGTATTGATTTAGCTTCTTTTTCCTCTTCGTTCCATAACCTAACTTTCTGAACTATTGCAGTCCTTCCTTTCAAACTAGTCCTATACCTAGGTTTAACAAACATATCAGTTCCTTTGAAATTATAGCAACTCAATCGTTTAACAAAATACATCTGAACATTCAAAGGCAATACATTATTATGAGCTCTATACTGTACATCATTAACAACATATTATAATCCACCAGATTGTAAAACTTCAGTAATTTCATCTGATAAAATAATATACTTGTTGGATGACGATAAGGTTTTCTGGTTATAATTCTTATAACTCTCTTCTGCAAAACAAAAATAGGTTTTGTAATTGATCTACACGCCTTACCCCAATCACCAACACAATAAATCAAATGTGGAACAATAAGTGTATTGTATAACAGATACAATGCCTTGTCATTCAATAGATCTCTCTAGAACTTGTATATTATATTCATTCATTACACACAGACTGATATATTTCAAATGTTTATTTATTTTAATGTTGATGATTATAACTGACAACTAATGAAAAAAACCCAAATTCAGTATTTCAGAAAATTAGAATATAGTGAAAAGGTTCAATATTGAAGACACCTGGTGCCACACTCTAATCAGCTAATTAACTCAAAACACCTGCAAAGACCTCTGTCTCAGTCTAGTTCTGTAGACGACACAATCATGGGGAAGACTGTTGACTTGACAGTTGTCCAAAACATGACCATTGACACCTTGCACAAGGAGGACAAGACACAAAAGGTCATTGCTAAAGAGGCTGGCTGTTCACAGAGCTCTGTGTCCAAGCACATTAATAGAGAGGTGAAGGGAAGGAAATGATGTGGTAGAAAAAAGTGTACAAGTGTAGGATATCTATACTGGTCAGTTTTACTGATTGTACAATATTCCAAATGAAAGAGTGAGTAGATTTTATCTGACCCAAATTCTTAGCATTTAATTTTAACGAGTTCTCTCTTTTTCAGGATTTAAACAATAAATTGTGACTAGGCAAGATGTAATAAAATAAGAAACATTAACTTACGTTGATTCACCAGGAGATGAATCATTTAATTAACAGAATCATAAAATTACATCAAACATTCATATCAGGATTGACTCTGATTAAATTTCATATAACTTAACTGTAGACAGATTCAAATTTAGATACAACAGACAAGTAATAAGTTGACATATTTACTTATTCTGCAGGCACATTAACTTAAAGTTTAGTTAACTGGCTTAAGAAATAATTTAAGGAGAAAATTTAGGAGGAAGATGGAGGATGAAAGATGGAGGGAATGGTGTTTAACCAGGAAACATAGCAGCTCTCCGGCCTATCTTGGCTAAACGTCGGTACACTTTGGCAAAGCATCTGACGACTTTGTTACCTTGTGAAGACGGTCAATCCCCCTTGTTCCAACTGGTCAGTCCATTTACCGTTTTCAGCGTCTCCAGACGTCTGCCTCAACTCGGACCGCAGTAACGGCATTTCCTGGTTTGAGTTTTCAGAATAAAACTTTCCTTGGGATGAAAATTCATTCAGATGGAGCTTTTCAGCTCGAGGTCGGATTTCACAGCGAGTTTGCTGTGAAAACCTTGCTGATAGAACAAAGTCATTGGCGTTTGACTGGCGTTCATCCAGCTTTCAGGAGAAGAACATAGTTTAACTTCCCTTGTGGACTAAAGAAAAGCAGGAAGTTAGGGTTTTTGTAGAGCTTGACCCAGTTAAATCCACTCCGCTCATTGGCTGTTCACCAAAATGAAGGTGTGACTTTGCTCAGGTCAGGGAGCTGAAAATCTGAAGGTTGTGCAGGAGGATTGTTTTAAGAAAAGATAGAAACCTGTCACTTATACAGATGTTTTGGTTTGGTTTGTTTATTTATTCATTTCAAATTTTAAAAATACAAAATAACAAAAATAAAATTACAAAACGATATAGAAAAATAAAGAACAAATTTAAAATGAAAGGAAGCAGAAGAATAAAATCTTATAATATCTGCCCCTTTTAGTAAAAACAAAATTCCATTCAAACAATCAATTCAAACAAAATCCATCCATAAACCATATTTGTAACTCATAATAATATAACCAATTTAGAGAGATTTTAAGTATATATTTACACGTAACTTTTCAACAATCTATTCTTGATCATTTTCTTAAATACAGACATTGACTGTGCAACCTTTACATCATAGTCCAATCTATTCCATATACCAATTCCATGTATTAAAGTAAAACGACCCTTTAAACTTGTTCTATATTGTGGTATAACAAAAATATCTTTACCCTTTAAATTATAACAACTTATCCTTTTAACAAAAAGCTTTTGAATATTTGAAGGTAGATTATTATTTTGTGCTTTATATAATAGTAAAAAAATATTATATTCCACCAAATCATAAAATCCTAGTAACTTCAATTTATGAAACAACACACCAGATGGATGATGATAATGCATTCTAGTTATTATCCTTAAAGCTCTTTTCTGTAAAACAAAAATAGGTTTCGTTGTAGTTTTGCATGCTGTACCCCAGATTTCAACACAATAAATTAAATGTGGTAATATGATTGTACTATACAGCAAAAACAAAGCTTTATCATTAAGTAAGTCCTTTACCTTATATAGTACTGCAATGGATTTAGATATTTTAATTTTAACGGAATTTATGTGTTGCTTCCATGACAATCTATCATCAATAATTACACCCAAGAATTTAATTTATTTTACTCTACATATTTCAACTCCGTTGATGCTTTTTTTTCCCAACCTTGGCTCTCGACGGAGGCAGTCGCTAGTCCTTTCCTCTCCCGCCACTCTTGAACAAGAGACAGTGTCAGAAGCGTCTCGTCTGGGACTGCTGCTGTCTGCTGAGTGGTCCAAAGTTATGTTCTCTGATGAAAGTACATTTTACATTTCCTTTGGGAATAAAGGTCCCAGAGTCTGGAGGAAGGGAGGAGAGGCACAGAATCCATGTTGCTTGAGGTCCAGTGTCAAGTTTCCACAGTCAGTGATGGTTTGGGGTGCCATGTCATCTGCTGGTGTTGGTCCACTGTGTTTTCTGAGGTCCAAGGTCAATGCAGCCATCTACCATGAAGTTTTAGAGACTTCATGCTTCTTGCTGTTGACCAACTTTATGGAGATGCAGATTTCATTTTCCAACAGGACTTGGCACCTGCACACAGTGCCAAAGCTACCAGTACCTGGTTTAAGGACCATGGTATTCCTGTTCTTAATTGGCCAGCAAACTCACCTGACCTTAACCCCAAACAAAATCTATGGTGTATTGTGAAGAGGAAGATGTGATACACCAGACCCAACAATTCAGAAGAGCTGAAGGCCACTATCAGAGCAACCTGGACTCTCGTAACACCTGAGCAGTGCCACAGACTGATCGACTCCATGCCACGCTGCATTGCTGCAGAAATCCAGGCAAATGTATCCTCAACTAAGTATTGATGCTGTACATGATAATACTTTTCATGCTCATACTTTTCATGTTCATACTTTTCATGTTCGTACTTTTCATGCTCATACTTTTCATGCTCATACTTTTCATGTTCATACTTTTCATGTTCATACTTTTCATGCTCATACTTTTCATGCTCATACTTTTCATGTTCATACTTTTCATGCTCATACTTTTCATGTTCATACTTTTCATGTTCATACTTTTCATGCTCGTTTCAGTTGACCAACATTTCTAAAAGTCCTTTTTTAAAATTTCTGAGATACTGAATTTGGGGTTTTCATTAGTTGTCGGTTATAATCATCAGCATTAAAATAAATAAACATTTGAAATATACCAGTCTGTGTGTAATGAATAAATATAATATACAAGCTTCACTTTTTGAATGGAATTATTGAAATAAATCAACTTTTTCATGATATTCTAATTTTATGACCAGCACCTGTATGACCTATATGGCAGAAGTTAAAGTGTACTGTCAGGATTACACAGATTTGTGAGGAACTGGGAGCAAAACAGGCAAGGCCCATGGCCATTTGTTTGAAGGATTTTGGCTGCAGTCTCTGTTAAATAAACTGTATATTTGACTCCACCTACTGTAACTGTCGCTATGTGTTAATCTACCGAGCAGCACCCTCCCAGTGTTCAGTTAGTCATGTGACTCATGTCCACTTCCTCTTTATCAAGGAACTGCTGTACAACCCAAGTTAATCTGCCCGGAGTGTCCTTCCAGATTATCTGCAAGATAATCAGGCAGATTTATGAGAAAAATTAAAAATAAATGAGTGAAATATTGCATTAATTCTGCACCCACTTCCACACAGATAACATGTACTGTATTCCTCTTCCTTCGCTTGACCTTTTATTTACTTCCCTGTGCAGCTCTGATGAAAAAAAAAAACAGGTCTCACTAATAGTGTTGTGTTACAGTGCATGTCAGGAAGAAAAACCTGATAGGACAAAGAAAAACAGCACTGAGATGGTTTGTGTTTTAAATGCTGCAAAAGCTGCAACATTGAACATTAAAACACCACGACCACACTTTTTCCACATGAAAAATATGTATTTTATTTTGTTGGTCTGTACGGGTGTATTTGATACAAGAATGTTTTTAGCTATGTGTAAGAAATTAAAATGCTCCCTAAATGCTGACTGATTTTTTAGTTAGACATAAATAAAGAACTAAAATTAAAGGCCTTGGCAGTCTTTGAAAGAATGCCCACCTTTTAAATCAAGGTCCTGCTTACAAAACACATTGTTTTAGAGTTGTTCAAAGTGTGAAACTCTCAGCAGGTGTAAAGTTGCACACGCTCACTCCAGGTGGCTGCAGTCAAAGGTTTTTCTGCTCTAACAGCAGTTACTTTAAATGGCAGAGAGCAGAGTTTTTTTGTGTTTTACATCATGTAGAAGCAAACCAACAACATCCTTGGTCCAAATGAATGTTCATGTATTCACTGATTTGGATGTAACTGTCATCCAGAAGACACAGCATGCAGCTGAGCCCGGCTCATGGTTGCCAGATAAGCATGAATATGTTCTTCTACCCCCTCCTTTTATGTGCACATGCTCACCAAACACAACACCTCACCTCATTTTACATTTTAACTCAGCACAGACGACAGTTTGTGTTAAAAAAAAAAATCATTTTAAAGCAACAGTGCAATAG
>JBBPBX010063750.1:0-20438 GCA_038048925.1 Garcialebias charrua | reverse complement strand
ATCCTAGATGTTATTATTGTATTTCTCTTGCATTTGTTGTTGGATGTAACTGGGACCCTGTGTACATAATCTCGTTTTCAACACATGTACTACATGCGGTGCAAATGACAATAAATTCTCTCTGACTCTGACTCTGACATCAATGCTTACATGGAGCTTCACCAGATTATCTGAAGGATATTCTTATTCCATACTCATCCACCCGGTCGCTGCGGTCACAGAACAGTAATCTCCTTCACATTCCGAGAACCAAATTAAGGACCATGGGAGACCGGGCTTTCAGTGTGGCTGCCCCCCGCCTGTGGAACTCTCTTCCTGACTGTCTGAGAGCCCCACAGTCTGTGGTTGACTTTAAGAGCGGCTTGAAGACCTTTCTTTTCAACCGAGCATACTCTACCTCCTCATGATTCTACTTTTGATCTTAGTTGATACTGTTATTGATTTTACTTGTTTTATTGACATTTAATCCTGTTGCACTTTGTAGCACTTTGAGATTTTCATTAATGAAAAGTGTGTTATAAATTGAATCCATTATTATATTATTATTATTATTATGTCTCTCGGTGCAACATATGCTATGGGAATGTAATTCATTCACGCCCTTGAAATGCTCAGTAAAATGCATGCTAGCGTGAATGTCTGCCCTTGATCAGCAGGCATCTCAAGGCTACTTTCTACTGTGTGTTAGAAAGGACAGCCCGAGTGACATCACACGCAGTAACATCCAAACTGTAATGCTTTGCAAAAGTGTTTATTGAGCTCCAGTTTGCCGTAGCACAAATGTCTGCAACTGGTACACCCTTGAACAGTGACCACGAAGTGGCCAAGCCTCGAGTAGAGTGAGCGTGCACTCCAGAGGGCACCTGTTGACCTTTGCTACTGTACGCCCTTTTTATGGCCTCAGTCACCCAGTGTGAGAGGCGCTGCTTTGATAGGGCCTTTCCGGTAGCAGGTGCTGCAAAGCACACAAACAGTTGATTTGTTTTTCTCCATTCGGCTGTTCTCTGCATGTAAGTGCTTAAAGCTCTCACAGGGCAGAGAGCCTTCAGCCTTTCCTGTTCCTGAGTGAGGACAGGAGCAGGTGGAAAAGAGGAGAGATCAAAGTCCAGACTTCTAGGGTTTAAAGTCAAGACCTTGGGGATATATGCGGGATTAGGCCTTAAGGTGACCTTTGACCCGTCAGGGGTGAATCTGGTACACATTTGATGTACAGACAAGGCATGGAGATCACCCACGCATTTCGCCGAGCAAAGGGCCAGGAGTATAGCAGTCTTATAAGATAATAAGTCTATTTTAATCTCGCTCAGTGGCTCGAATGGGGGATCACAGAGAGCCCCCAAAACCAGACTAAGATCCCAACCAGGGGTAAGGACCCTGCTGGGGGGTCTCAATCTTAGCACGTCCTTCAGAAATCTTATTATGATTGGATGCACGCCAGGCGTCCTGTTTCCCCAACCTTCGTGACAGGCTGAAATTGCTGATAGGAACACCTTAATTATTGAGAAAGAACAACCTTTTTCCAGCAAGTCCTAAAGAAAAGTCAAGAGCTGAGCCAGGTCACATGAATAAGAAATAATATTTCTTTCTGTGCACCAAGCTTCAAAAATACGCAATTTTTGTGCGTAAAGAGACTGTGTTGATACAGCTCGGGCATGTTGAATGGTTTTTACCACATTTTCTGGCAGGCCTGATGCCATAAGTTTGTTCCTTTCTGCAACCATGCTGAAATTCTTTACAGCTCCCAGCCTAAGCGGCGAGACTACTCCTTCTGGTGACGTAGTGTGTCCCTGAAGAGGAGCAGTTGGTGGAACCAGTTCTCCTCCAAGGGCCCTGGATTCTGTGATCCCCTAAGGGTCAACAATGTTAGGGAGCGGGCCTTTCTGCAGATATGCCACCATACTACTCTGATCAAGAGTGTTCGAGGGCAGAGGCAATCTGTTGTCATTAATAGACAAAAGTGGAACATAATATCTGTTTTTTTTTTCTTTTTGTTTGGGGTCATGGGACTGAGGAGCTGCGAGTTTTGTAAACGAGCAGATCTCCTGACTCCAGTCCATTTCCTGGATGGGTCTGGTTCACTGGTCTCCAACCTTAACAGAACATTGGAGCCAGACAAACCACTCGGGGTCTGTGTTTCACCCGGTGGGGGGATATTGTTTAAGAGCAAAGCTGAATCAGCACAGTGAGCATGGTCACGTGCTGCAGGATCACTGCTTGAACATTGCGTGTCGCCCATTAAACAGCTGCTCACTGATAACAGTGTGGACAGTGGCATCAAAACTTTGAGAAGCAGCCTCCTCCAAGCTGTCAGCAGGTGATTCCATGACATCCAAAGTGAACCCCTGTATGCTGTTGGACAGGTGAGGCATATTTTTGAATGTCTTGTAAATGTCTCCAAAGCTCTGTGGGATTATGAAAAACAAAAGGCTGAGCTGTGGCAGCCATCTTAAACTGGATGTACTTTAAAAGTCAACCAGTCGTAGAGAGCCCTTCAGTGATTATCTCTTGAAAGTTTAATCAAAATCTGTCCAGCGGGTCATGAGATATTTTGCTAACAGACGGCACCATTGATTCCAAATAAATAACGTTATAATTTTAAAGAAAGATCTTATGCATTCTACTAGTCCCTTGAATATGCTTTGGGAATGAGTCTCAGCTACTACCGCACCACATTTCATCTAGATTTTTTGTCAAATTGACTGAGTTGTAGTCAATTTTGTGTTGTTTTCAGTTGGCTGTGGCAGCCATCTTAAACTGGATGTACTTTAAAAGTCAACCAGTCGTAGAGAGCCTTTCAGTGATTATCTCTTGAAAGTTTAATCAAAATCTGTCCAGCGGGTCATGAGATATTTTGCTAACAGACGACACCATTGATTCCAAATAAATAACGTTGTAATTTTAAAGAAAGATCTTATGCATTCTACTAATCCCTTGAATATGCTTTGGGAATGAGTCTCAGCTACTACCACACAAATTTTATCTAAATTTTTTGTCAAATTGACTGAGTTGTAGTCAATTTTGTGTTGTATAAGTTCAGTTAGCTGTGGCAGCCATCTTCAATTGGATGTACTTTAAAAGTCAACCAGTCGTAGAGAGCCCTTCAGTGATTATTTCTTGAAAGTTTAAACAAAATCTGTTCAGTTGTTCATAAGATATTTTGCTAACAGACAGATGCAGAATACAAACATAATTGTTGACTTTTGGAAGCATGTGATGAAAAAGAGACTGGGTGAAAGTAACTACAGTACTTAAAAGTACCGGTAGTTAGTTACACGTTTTGTGTTAGCAGAATTTGCACAGCCAAGAGAAGATTAATCTTCTCTCTAAGTACAGTGTATACAAATACTGTATATTTATGCATGCCCAAAAAGGCAACTTGAGGTAAGTTTTATTAATGTTGGATAAGTTTCTTAGTTACAATTAAATCCTGCTAACACAAAACGTGTTTTTTTATTCCTTGCTTTAAAGTGGATATTAGTGGCTGAGGCTGTAATAATTTATTACAGCCTCATAAGGCACCTGAATGGTATCGGATCGGAAAAGTATCGGTATCGATCGATACCCAGTTTTACAGTATCTGTATCGGATCGGAAGTGAAAAATGTGGATCGGTGCATCCCTAATAAAGACACCGGCTGGCTAAAGAGTAGCGGTTGTCCGAGTTCTCCGTGAGTAGTCTCCAAACTATGGTGTCAGAAGCGGTGACTCTTCGACGTGAAGTTAGCATTCCCGACGCACTCGCAAGTAACGAGATAACTGAGTCGTATCCGAGATGTCCGATACGGAGAGGGGAAGCGCTAACGCTGCGGCAGCTAGCAACGTCGTTAGCAACGTTAGCAACGTCGGAGAGGGATTTCGCCCGAGCCCGCCAGAAAAGTTTGACTGCAGAGATGTACAAAACTGGCCCAAATGGATCCGACGGTTCGAGAGATACAGGATTGTGTCGGGACTGGATAAAAAGGAAGAGGATTTGCAGGTGAATACGTTAATATATTCAATGGGAGATGAATCCGAAGATATCCTTAATGCATCTGAGCTAACGTCTGCAGAAAAGTTGAACTACAAAAAAGTAAAAGAGTGCTTTGATGAACATTTTATCGGAGAACACAATATAATTTTTGAAAGGGCAAAGTTCAACAGGCGTAACCAGGAACCGGGAGAAACGGCTGAGAGCTTTATCACAGCAGTTCACAAACAGGCGGAGTTTTGCAAGTTTGGAGCTCTCAGAGATGAACTGATCCGCGATCGCATTGTTGTCGGCATAAGAGATGCCTCGCTCTCTGAGAAGTTGCAGATGGATGCAAAACTGACCCTAACTACAGCTGTAATGCGAGTCAGACAGAGTGAAACTGTGAAACAGCAACAAGGTTGGCTGCGCAGTGCGAGTGGCCCTGCATCCATTAAAGAGCCTATTGAAGAGATGCATGCGCTTTCAATTGCACGCGGGACAGAGGACAGTGCACAACAGAAAAGAAAAACGAACAGGTATGCAACATCGTCTGCCTGTTATAAATGTGGGAGGGCTCCGTCACACAATTGGAAGGACTGCCCTGCCAAAGAGGCCGAATGCAGGAAATGTCACAAACGAGGACACTTTGCTGCCGTCTGCAGGTCTAAGCAACCTGTACACGAGATGACAGAGGAAAATGGACTGTATCAGGACACTCTGTACTTGGGAGAGGTGAAGTCAGACAGCAGTGGCTGGTACTCAGACATCAAATTAAATGGGGCAGTAGTTTCTTTTAAATTGGATACAGGGGCAGCAGTAACCGCCATTCCTACCACACTATACAGCTACAAAAGAGACGGCCCTCTGTTGCACACCCACAAAAAGCTGTATGGCCCAAATAATACCAGACTATCGGTAGTAGGTCAGATTCAAGGCAGCCTTGAAAGCAGGGATAAAAAGTCCACTCAGTCAGTGTTTGTCATTGATAGCTTGGCTAGACCACTGCTGGGTTTACCGGCAATTACAGAACTAAGTCTTGTGGAGCGAAGAGAGAAAATTGACACACTGGAGGAGACGGGGGACCCGGAGAGAAAATTCAAAAAGAAATTCCCAAAGGTGTTTACAGGATTAGGAAGACTGGAAGGTGACTATCGTATCCGGCTGAGAGACGATGCTGTCCCCTATGCCCTTACAACCCCTCGCCGTGTGCCAATACCCTTAACTGAAAAAGTCAAGGAGGAAATAAAAAGAATGGAGGAGATGGGGGTCATCTCCAGGATAGAGAAGCCTACAGAGTGGTGTGCGGGGATAGTTGTAGTCCCAAAACCCAATGGCAAAATTAGACTCTGTGTTGACCTTACCAAGCTTAATGAAAGTGTGTGCAGAGAAAGACATATTTTGCCCTCCGTGGACCAGTCATTAGCACAGCTGAATGGTGCAAAGTATTTCACGAAATTGGATGCACGGAGTGGCTTTTGGCAGATCCCATTAGCACAAGAAAGTAGGGAATTCACAACATTCATTACTCCCTTTGGCCGCTTCTGCTTCAATGTGCTACCATTTGGGATAAATTCAGGCCCAGAACATTTTCAAAGACGCATGTCCCAGCTTTTGGCCGGCCTTGACGGTGTTATATGCCATGCAGATGATGTCCTTGTGTCGGGAAAGAATGAAGCAGAGCATGATGAACGGCTCACAGCTGTCCTGACACGACTCCAAGAGGCGGGACTAACACTAAATGAGAAATGCACCTTTGCACAATCGGAAGTTCTGTTTGTGGGACATAAAGTCAGTGCAGCAGGCATTGAACCAGACCCTGAGAAAATCAGAGCGATTACAGACATGCCTGTCCCACAGAACGCAGCAGATGTCAGGCGGTTTTTGGGGATGGTGACATATGTTGCAAAATTCCTCCCTTATTTTGCAGAGTGTACCAAACCACTCAGAGACCTGCTGGTGAAAGACAATGATTGGACCTGGGGTCATATGCAGCAGACAGCCTTCGACAAGCTCAAGAATGAGCTGGCATCACCAACAGTCTTGGCCCAATACAGACCACAAGCCAAGACAAAAGTGTCAGCGGATGCCTCGTCTTTTGGCCTGGGAGCAGTCTTAATGCAGAGGGAGGAAAGTATGCAGTGGCGTCCAGTTGCCTACATTTCCCGAAGCCTCTCCGAAACAGAGCAACGGTATGCCCAGGTTGAAAAGGAGGCACTAGCCGTTACCTGGGCCTGCGAGAGACTGAGTTCATACCTCATCGGAGTGCAGTTCACAATAGAAACTGACCACAAACCCCTCCTCGCACTATTAGGGACGAAAGCACTGGATGACTTACCTCCCAGGATTCAGCGATTCCGGCTGCGAATGCTTAGATTTGTATACAACATAGTACATGTACCTGGAAAAGCCCTCATCACAGCAGATGCACTATCCAGGGCCCCGATAAAGCGTCCACTGACAACAGAAGAAACACAGATGGAAGGAGAGGTAAAAATTTTCATTAACACTGTACGTGATAACTTACCTGCATCTCAGTCCAAACTTCAGCAGATAGCTGACCATCAGCGGCAAGACGCCATCTGCAGTCTGCTGATCCGACAGTGTCAAAGAGGCTGGCCACGACAAGAGGAGCTGTCCCAACAGCTGAAGCCGTATTGGATCCACCAAGGCGAGTTACACATGAATGGTGAGCTTTTGATGAAAGGACGACGTATTGTCATTCCAGAGACTTTGCAAAATGAAATGCTCGCCCGACTGCATGAGGGACATATGGGGATATCCAAATGCAAGCTGAGGGCTCAGCAGTCGGTGTGGTGGTTAGGCCTGAGTGCCCAAATCACAAAAGTTGTGAGCCAGTGCGAGACATGTAGTAAGTACCAACAGCTACACCCAGAACCAATGATACCCTCAGAGCTGCCCAAGCGGCCTTGGCAGAAAGTTGGGGCAGATATGTTTTACTGGGAAAATGACTCTTATTTACTGGTGGTAGACTACTATTCAAGATACATTGAAATAATGAAGACATCTATAACCACATCAGCAGGAATTATTACTGGCTTGAAATCTATTTTCGCTAGACATGGGGTGCCTGAAATACTGATAACAGACAATGGACCTCAGTTTTCCTCTAGCTCTTTCTCTTCTTTTGCCACGGACTATGACTTCAAACATGTCACCAGTAGTCCATACTTCGCTCAGAGTAACGGGGAAGCAGAGAGGGCGGTGAGGACGGTGAAAAGCCTCCTGAAGAAAAACACTGACCCCTACAAGGCCCTGTTGGCATACCGGGTCACGCCGCTGAATCAAGGCCCTTCACCGGCTGAGCTCCTGATGGGCAGAAGGCTGCGCTCACCATTGCCACTCTCACCCAGTCAACTAAAACCTCAGTGGCCAAACCAAAAGAAAGTGGCAGACAAGGACAGAGAATTGAAACAGGCACAGACTTTGGCCTACAACAAAAGACATAGAGCGGCCCAGACAGCATTTACATTTGGGCCGGATCCGTTTACAAGTCGCCAGATCCGCATAACAGTCAGATGCGGTTTACAACTCTGAGCCAACTCCTTACCGGGCTCGTTTACAAGTCGCCAGATCCGCATAACAGTCAGAGACGGCGTGGTGTTGTGTGCCAGTTCCACCCCGATTCTGAGATCATGAGCTGCACTGACACCTGCGCTGGGTGTGGTTCTGATCCGGTTTTTGCCTGCAGACCGAATGCGCCAGCCTCAGAGGTTTACAAAGACTGGCATCTGGCTCTGATCTGGTCCCAGACTGCAAGCCAACTGCGCCTTCCTTGGCTTTATTTTTTTTAAGCAACAGACGCAGCACTGAGAGAAGTGATCCCTTACCAAAAAGTAGTATATGCAAGTATACTTAAAGTACACTAATTTTAAACTAAAAAAATAAGAGTATACTTTCAGTATACTTTTTAGGTACTTATCAAAAGTATACTTGGCCAAGTTTATTTTACACAATACTTGACTTATACTAAAAATAAACTAAAAGTCTAAGTATACTTAATCTATACTTATGTTTAAACTTTTGGCCAAGATATTTTACACAAAGTATTTTCACACTGGTTTATTTTTAGTACTTCTGTTTTAAACGTTTTGTCAGTTTTTTGAAACAGCTCGAGCTGTTTTTTTATATTGTTGTATATATATATGATCATGTACGTCCCAACCAATCAACGCCACTCTTGCTTGTCAGGTTGCATGTGAACTTTGTCCTAACCAATCAACGCCACTCTTGTTTATCGGGTGAAGTAGCATGTGATCATATCCAACCAATCAACGCCTCTTGCTTCGCGCGCTTCTTTCAAATGTAGCCATTTCCTTTCAACTGTTGGACAAGAAGCTGTTGTTGTGTTGGACTCAGCGCTCGTAAAACTTGCTTTTTATTAGACGTCGACTGGTCAGACTCTGGACGACGACTGGACATTCAGTTGGAAGTTGAAGGTCGGTTCGGTTTTGTTTATTTGCTAGCTTTTTTAGCTCTGTTCAGTTGAATGAACAAAACCTGCTGTTGCTAAAAGCTAAGCTAACAACGAGCTAAAACGGGTGTGTCGTGTATGCTGCTGAGGCAGATAATTTGAGGCAAGTAAAACACTGCAGGTTAGGTTATTCTAGCGTTTAAATAAGCCATATATGCTACGCTTTTTTTTTTTTTTTGGCTTAGTTCCTGGATGGTTTTTCAAAGAGACAGGCCCCGCATCCTCACGCTGTTTGCGTTGCGTCTGTTAACACACAGACAATAACAAAAATAACAATAACCGCAGCCAGGCTGAAATACTAATTTACTTTAAATACGTATTTCAGCAACATACTGTTTTTGTAGCTGCTTAAACAAGAGGCTGAAGGAAGATATATCTCATTCACGAGGTCTTGAGAGTCAATTACTTTCTGAGAGTTTCATTAAAGATTTACTGGAACATGAGATATTTTGCTAACAGACACACAGGCAGGCTAATATGAGTGCCAGACTTTGGTGGTGGTGGTGCTAAACTGTTCACAGTAACACAGCAGAGGTGTTTGTCCCTTGTTGATGCGAATCTTTAGGTTTGAATGCTCTTTATTTGTCTCTAAGTTGATGGAAGCATCAAAGTGATGCATGTAGAACAGAAACTAAAGATTTATCACATGTTCTCTTTGATTCTGCAGGTTGTCAGAGATCAGCTGTGCCTCTCTGCTCTCAGCTCTTCAATCCAACCCCATCTGACACAACTGGGTCAGACTCAGAACCTAGCCTTGAGAACTGCGGTAAAGTGAGCCACTCGTCATTGAGAGGTAATTTCTAAGTACCGGTAGTTTGAGTAAAGCAATTAAGACACTGATTTTTTGTTGACAGAGTTCACTTTGCTCTCAGCATTAAACGTGACGCTTGAACATGGTTTGGTTTCATGTTGCTCCACTTCATTCACCCAGAGTTTGAAGGAGCACACACCTTTTATTAATTAAAGCTGCACAGGTGCAGTAAATTAAGTCACATGATGCATCTGAGCATCCAATACAAAACAAGCCTATAAAGAAAAACAAATTCAAACAAAATGAGAGCAATACAAAAACATTCATAATGTCAACACCCCCACTTGCTCACATTTTGGGTAACTCCCTCAGGCTCTTAATGTTTCAAACCTAAATAAATTCTTCATACACCAAACAAACATTTCATACTTTTTCAACTTCATCTTGGTTGCTGGTTTGGTTAGTACGTCTGCAACCATATCATTTGTACTTTAAGAGTAAATGTACTTTTGTTTTAAAGGTCTCCCACCTACCTGCTCCAACATTTTCCTCTGGACCTGTTGTCAGGTATAATCTGTAAATTTTAACATTTAAATACTGTATACACACACATTTCAGTACTACATTGTCTTTTTTTTCCCTCGGCTAGTCTGGGAGAAAAATAATCAAAAAAGGCGTTCAATACAGGATCAACTGGACTTTATTTGTTGCAGAAAACGTTTCGACTTCTGTCCAGAAGTCTTTTTCAATTCTGAATGGAAGCTGTGAGAACGAGAAGTTTTATACATATATAGTTTTATACATTTATATAAGAGGGAGAAAAATACCTAAAGCTTCTGGATCCAGTTGTACACAAAGAAGTACCTGTGAGGCCAACCCTGTAATGGGTAAGTGCTGGCTACTTTGGTTTTTGTTTTCCATTGTTTGGTATGTTCATTGTTATGGAAGATCAAAACTGACATAATTAGAAGTAAAAGCATGTATATGAATGGACTGATAAATTAATAAATACACTAAAAATGCACAAATTAAATTACAAAGGAGAAATTTACTTCATGTTATATAATTTAATTGACCTTTTTATTTTCCAGGTTAGTTCCAATAAATTATATATTTCTGCTTATAATTTACATTTTACTGTATTTTTAAAATATATATTTTTGTTTTTCTTGTAGATGCATTTGTGCCTTTTAATGTTTATATTCAATTATTGTTTATATTTTTTTTCCCACAAGTTTTTCTTTTTTAAATGGGTCTTACATTTCTATGTCTCCTGTTTTGACTTTACCTTATGCATTTCTGCTTCATGCACAGTAGATCTACACATGGATCCTGCTCCTTCCTGTTTTTTTGACCAATAGAAGTGGAGCTGACCCAAGAAGCTCTGCCCACCTTATTTACATCATGAGACAGAAATACATAAGATGAAGTAAAAACGGGTGACAGAGAAGTGTAAAAACACATGGAAATAAAAAGACTTTTGGGGGAATAAATATAAAATAAATAAATATTTACAATATAAATATTGGGAGGCACAAATGCAGATACAAGTAAAAAGGAACACAAAAATATGTTTTTAAAAACAGTATGTAAAGTTTATTGGAACAAAGCATAAAAATAAATATGAAGGTAAATTAAATTATAAAACATGAGGTAAAGTTCTCCTTTTTTTAATTTAATTGATGCATTTCAAGTGTATTTATTGGTCATTTTATATACAGTATTTTGGCTTTTACTTCTAATTATGTCAGTTGGGGTTCTTCATTAATTGTTACCTGCATGATTTGAATTTATTTTACAATCTCTGATGTCCATATCCTCTGACCTAGGCCTCACTGAATTCTCTAATACTTGACTAAATGTGTTGAGAGCCTCCAGCTGACTACATGCACACGTAAGTTATGACAATTTCTTATGTTTGTTTGTTTTTGTTTTATTATATTCTTCTTCTTTCGGCTTTTCCCTTTTCAGGGGTCGCCACAGCGAGTCATCCTCCTCCACCTCACTCTGTCCTCTGCATCCTCTGTCCTCACTCCAACTACCGTATTCGTCGGTGTATAATACGCTCCGGTGTATAATACGCTTTGGACAATTTTTCAAAATAAAAGTGAAACATCCGTAGATAATACGCCTCGGTGTATAATACGCGCTGCCGCGACAGTCTTTTTTGTGGCCACTAGATGGCGCCAAACCCTCCCCGACGCCGACGTAATGCGTCATCCACCCACCGCTGACGTCACCGATGAGACAACCCGGAAATGCGGTCCATTGTGCAGCGTGAACTGAATTTAATAAAAATTTAACTACAGAAACGCTTAAAAATATATTTGTCAGCTGAATATATATATTAACGTGTCGCTCTTTAATTTTTGTTAATAAATTATTACAAATCAGCTGAATTTAAAATGAAACAACACGATGTGTGCGCACACACACAACAGGCCCACAGGCCCGGTTTGGAGCAAGAGCTGAATTTACTGTAATTAAAATAAAACTACCGTACAGAAACACTTAAAAAATATATATTTGTTAGCGGAAGATATATGTTAACGTGTCACGGTTTAATTTTTGTTAATAAATGATTACAAATGAGCTGAATTTTGAACGTAAACAACACGATGCGCGCACACAGAAACTGTTTGCTGCGCTGCAAGATCTGAATTTAATTAAAATAAAACTACCGCACAGAAACACTTAAAAAATATATATTTGTTAGCGGAAGATATATGTTAACGTGTCACGGTTTAATTTTTGTTAATAAATGATTACAAATGAGCTGAATTTTGAACGTAAACAACACGATGCGCGCACACAGAAACTGTTTGCTGCGCTGCAAGATCTGAATTTAATTAAAATAAAACTACCGTACAGAAACACTTAAAAAATATATATTTGTTAGCGGAAGATATATGTTAACGTGTCTCGGTTTAATTTTTGTTAATAAATGCACTTTAACGGTTACTATTAATTACTACTTAATACACGCTCACCCCGCCCATAAAAATGGCAGAAACAGATACCGTTTACAGTTTTTATTCAAACAAATTATTTACACTATTTACATTATTTACACACTATTCAAAACCTTCAAATTCTTCATCTTCCGTGTCGCTGGCAAACAGTTCAGCCAGCACACGGTTCAGCTCACCGGTGCTCAAAGGCCCAGGCTGTTCCTCCTCCTCCTCCTCGCTCTCGGTGTCCTCTGCTCCATCTGGCCGTGGGATGATCCCAGCTTTGATGAACCCAGACTGGATTATTTTTGTGGAAATTGATTTCCACGCCTGGTCGATCCAGTCGATGGCCTGCATGAACGTGGCGTGGCGCATGCGGCCTGTCGCTGTGAAACTGTGCTCACCATCCACCATCCACTGCTCCCATAAGCGGCGCAACGCAGCTTTAAAACTTCGGTTCACAGAGATGTCGAGGGGCTGGAGAACCTTGGTCAGTCCACCTGGGATGATGGCAGGAATGGAGTTGGTCGCTTTTATTTTGTCTTTTACAGCTGGCGTGATGTGAGCTCTCATACTGTCCATGACCAGAACAGCTTTTTTAGATTTAAAAAAACCGTCTGGCCGCTTGCTGTAGCATCTGGTCATCCAAACGTTCATCATCCCAGTGTCCATCCATCCTTTCTCGTTCACCTCCACAACCACACTAGCTGGAAAGTTCTCTTTAGGCATTGTTTTGCGCTTAAAAATGACCATGGGCGGCAGTTTTGCCCCATCCGCGCAGCAGGCGAGGACCACGGTGAAGTGGGACTTCTCATGTCCTGTGGTCATGATGGAGACACTCTTCTCACCTTTGTTTGAGACACTCCGAGACATCGGCAAATCGAATGTCAGTGGTACTTCATCCATATTAATCAGCTGTGCTGGCGAGATGTGGTGGTCGTGGACTTGGCGGGCGATGAAGGCACGGAAGCTGGCAACCTTCTCCTCGAAGTCCGCTGGAAGCTTCTGGCACATCGTGGTGCGCGCCCTCAGAGAAAGCTGGTTCCGCTGCATAAATCTGTAGCACCACGATGCACCGCCAGCAAACTCCAAAATGTTCATGCTTTTGGCCAGAGAGACGGCGTGCAGCCGAAGATGGACCGTGGAGACGCCTCTCCCGGCCGCGCGTTCTTCCAGAACCCACTGCTTGACCCGTTCCTCCAACTGGGGCCAGCGGGCCTTCTTCCCTCTGTTCGCCCTCTTGGACCGCTTCATGGCGGTCAGCGAGACCTCCGCCTTTCTCCACAACCGAACACAGGCCTCGTTCACCCCGAAGTGACGTCCCGCTGCTCGATTGCTGTTTTCCACAGCGAATTTCACGACCTGCAGCTTGAATTCTGCAGTGTAGGAATTCCTTTTTGGCGGCATTTTCTCTCTTTGTTCTCAGATTTTTCTCGGTATAAATGTGTTGTCGTTGATTTCTCCTGCTCTCTCTGTGATTTGGCGGGGGGTGATGGGTTTTATAGAATACACAAATAACAGGATACGCCTCAAGGTACAGTCTGCAGGTAAACAGACTACAGGGCGCATTAGCGCCCATAGCGGCCGAAACTGGTACTGCACCATTTTTGGTACAGTCTGCAGGTATTAAACAGACTACCTACAGGGTGCATTAGCGCCCATAGCGGCCGAAACTGGTACTGCACCATTTTGGCCAAAATGAAAAACTGAGATATCAGAGCCAAAAATGGGTCTAAAAATATGGGGAAAAATCCATAAATAATACGCTTCGGTGTATAATACGCAGGACATGCAAATGAGCAAAAATACTGCGTATTATACACCGGTTTTTATGGTACCTCCATGTCCTCTAACTGCATCTATATATCTCCTCTTTGGTCTCCCTCTTTGTCTTTTTCCTGGCAGCTGCATTTCTAACATCCTTCTACCAATATACCCACTGTCCCTCCTCTGGACATGTCCAAACCATCTCAGTCTGGCCTCCCTAACTTTATCTCCCAGTTGTTCAACATGTGCTGTACCTCTGATGATCTCATTCCTGATCTTATCCATCCTTGTCACTCCTAAGGAGAACCTCAGCATCTTCATTTCTGCTACTTCCAGTTCTTTCTCCTGTCTTTTTGTCAATGACACTGTCTCCAGACCATACAACATAGCTGGTCTCACCACTGTCTTGTAAACTTTTCCTTTGACCTTTGCTGACACCTTTTTGTCACAAATCACTCCTGAAACTTTTCTCCATCCACTCCATCCTGCCTGGACTCTCTTCTTCACCTCTTTACCACATTCCCCATTTTCCTGGACAGTGGACCCCAAGTACTTGAAGTCCTGCACCTTTGTGACCTCTGCTCCTTGTAGCCTCACTGTTCCACTGGCCTCCCTCTCATTCACACACATGTACTCTGTCTTACTACGGCTGACTTTCATTCCTCTTCTTTCAAGTGCATACCTCCACCTCTCCAAGTTGTCTTCCACCTGTTCCCTATTCTCACCACAGATCACAATGTCATCTGCAAACATCATAGTCCATGGGGATTCCTGCCTGACCTCATCTGTTAGTCGGTCCATCACCAGAGCAAACAAGAAGGGGCTCAGAGCCGATCCTTGATGCAATCCCACCTCCACCTTGAAGCTATCTGTCACTCCTACAGCACATCTCACCACTGTCCTGCTGTCCTCATACATGTCCTGTACCAGTCTAACATACTTTTCTGCCACTCCAGATTTCCTCATGCAATACCACACCTCTTCTCTTGGCACCCTGTCATATGCTTTTTCTAAATCCACAAACACACAATGGAGTTCTTTCTGACCCTCTCTGTACTTCTCTATCAACATCCTCAAAGCAAAGATGCATCTGTGGTGCTCTTTCTTGGCATGAAACCATACTGCTGCTCACAGATAGTCACCTCTTGTCTAAGCCTTCCTTCCACAACTCTCTCCCAGATCTTCATTGTGTGGCTCATCAACTTAATTCCCCTGTAGTTGCTACAACTCTGTACATCACCCTTGTTCTTAAAAATGGGAACCAGCACACTTCTTCTCCATTCTTCAGGCATTTTCTCACCCTCAAATATTCCATTAAATATTTGAGTCAAAAACCTCACTGCCATCTCTCCAAGACATTTCCAAACCTCCACTGGTATGTCATCAGGTCCTACTGCCTTCCCCTTCTTCATTCTTTTCAGAGCTTTCCGGACTTCACCCTCACTAATCTTTCCCACTTCCTGGTCCACAGTTTCTATTACCTCCACTCTTCTTTCTCTTTCATTCTCTTCATTCATTAGCTCCTCAAAGTAATCCTTCCATCTTCCCATCACACTCTCCTCACTTGTTAGAACATTCCCATTCCCATCTTTAATAAGCCTAACCTGCTGCACATCCTTTCCAGCCTGATCCCTCTGTCTTGCCAATCGGTACAAGTCCTTCTCGCCCTCTTTAGTGTCCAGTCTCCCATATAACTCATTGTACGCCCTCTGCTTTGCCTTAGCTACTTCCCTCTTTGCTCTATGTCCCATCTCCTTATATTCCTGTCTCCTCTCTTCAGTCCTCTCACTGTCATATTTCTTCTTGGCTAATCTCTTTCTTTGAATGGCGTCCTGCACTTCACTATTCCACCACCAGGTTTCCTTATCATCCATTCTCTGTCCAGATGACACACCAAGTACCTTCCTACCTGTCTCTCTAATTACTGTTGCTGTAGTAGCCCAGTCACTTGGAAGCTCTTTCTTACCACCCAGAGCCTTTAACAGCTCGTCTCTGAATTTCTCACAACATTCTTCCTTCTTTAGCTTCCACCATTTGGTCTTCTTCTCTGATTTTACTCTTTTTCTCTTCTTCGCAACAACAGTCATTCTACACACAACCATCCGATGCTGTCTGGCCACGCTCTCCCCTGCCACAACCTTACAGTCTCCAATCTCCTCAGGTTTCCTCTTCTACACAGAATGTAGTCGACCTGTGTACTCCTTCCTCCACTCTTATAGGTCACTCTATGTTCCTCCCTCTTTTGGAAATAGGTATTGACTATAGCCATTTCCATTCTCTTGGCAAAATCCACCACCATCTGTCCTTCCTGGTTTCTTTCCTTGACACCAAACCTACCCATCACTTCCTCATCCCCTCTGTTTCCTTCACCAACATGTCCATTCAGGTCTGCTCCAATCACCACTCTTTCCTCCCTGGGAATACTCTCTATCACTTCATCCAAATCTTTCCAAAATTTATCTTTCTCCTCCCCATCACATCCAACCTGTGGAGCATAACCACTTACTATGTTTAGCATCAGACCTTCTACTTCTACCTTTAGACACATCACCCTATCTGACACTCTCTTCACCTCTACTACATTCTTTGCCAACTCCTCCTTCAGGACCACCCCTACTCCATTTCTCTTTCTATCCACACCATGGTAAAACAGTTTGAACCCTGCTCCAATACTGCGAGCCTTGCTGCCCTTCCACTTGGTCTCTTGGACACATAAAACATCTACCTTTCTTCTCTGCATCATGTCAGCCAGCTCTCTACCTTTGCCTGTCATTGTCCCCACATTTAGAGTTGCAACCCTCAGTCCTACATTCTTCACTTTCCTCCTCTCCCTCTGTCTCCTGACACGTTTCCCTACTCGGGGTACACGTTTCCCTCCTCGGGGTCACGTTTCCCTCCTCTTTTCCCATTTTTACTTAATCAATTTTTCATTTACCTATTTTCCCACATTTACTTAATCCATTTTTCATTTACCTCTTTTCCCATTTTTACTTAATCAATTTTTCATTTACCTATTTTCCCACTTTTACTTAATCAATTTTTCATTTACCTATTTTCCCATTTTTACTTAATCAATTTTTCATTTACCTATTTTCCCACTTTTACTTAATCAAATTTTCATTTACCTATTTTTCAATTTAACAAGTTTTTCTTTTGTCTTTTTCCATTTACCTGATTTGTATTTCCCATTTTCATTAATCAATTTCTCATACAATCCCTTTTTTTTAACCCATTTTTCTTTCACCTATTTTTCATTCAACATCTGTTTGAAAAACTTTTCATTTTCCCATTTCTTATTTCCCTCATTTATTTAGTATTTCCTTATTTTCTTATTCATTTCTATTTTCCACGCAAAACTTGGGAAAAGAATAAATGCAAATGAGGAGAGGCGCGTCATCGGGGTACAATGGCAGCCCATTGGTTGGAGGGAAAGTCCAGAGAAGCTCAGTGCTGCAGTTGTATCTAACCAACCAATGGGCTGCCATTGTACCCCGATGACGCGCCTCTCCTCATTTGCATTTATTCTTTTCCCAAGTTTTGCGTGGAAAATAGAAATGAATAAGAAAATAAGGAAATACTAAATAAATAAGGGAAATAAAAAATGGGAAAATGAAAAGTTTTTCAAACAGATGTTGAATGAAAAATAGGTGAAAGAAAAATGGGTTAAAAAAAAGGGATTGTATGAGAAATTGATTAATGAAAATGAGAAATACAAAATCAGGCAAATGGAAAAAGACAATAGAAAAACTTGTTAAATTGAAAAATAGATTAATGAAAAATAGATTAAGTAAAAATGGGAAATGTATTAATGAAAAATAGATTAAATAAAAATGGGAAAATAGGTTAATGAAAAATAGATTAAATAAAAATGGGAAAATGTAATGAAAAATAGATTAAGTAAAAATGGGAAAATGTATTAATGAAAAATAGATTAAATAAAAATGGGAAAATAGGTTAATGAAAAATAGATTAAATAAAAATGGGAAAATAGGTAAATGAAAAATAGATTAAGTAAAAATGGGAAAATGTATTAATGAAAAATAGATTAAATAAAAATGGGAAAATAGGTTAATGAAAAATAGATTAAATAAAAATGGGAAAATAGGTTAATGAAAAATAGATTAAATAAAAATGGGAAAATGTATTAATGAAAAATAGATTAAATAAAAATGGGAAAATATATTAATGAAAAATAGATTAAATAAAAATGGGAAAATAGGTAAATGAAAAATAGATTAAGTAAAAATGGGAAAATGTATTAATGAAAAATAGATTAAATAAAAATGGGAAAATAGTATTAATGAAAAATAGATTAAATAAAAATGGGAAAATAGGTTAATGAAAAATAGATTAAATAAAAATGGGAAAATGTATTAATGAAAAATAGATTAAATAAAAATGGGAAAATGTATTAATGAAAAATAGATTAAGTAAAAATGGGAAAATAGGTAAATGAAAAATAGATTAAGTAAAAGTGGGAAAATGTAGCTATTTCACCATTTTATTTATTTATTTAATTTTGGCTGAAACGGCTCCCCATAGATGATGTCCCAGCACCAGGAGAACATCTGGCAGGAGCTTTCAGCAGAGCAGTCCTTCCCACTCTGCAGCAGGTGACGAGTTGTGACGAGTGGTGAGGAGTGGTGGCTGATTAACGATGGTTTGCAGGTGTGGAGAGAGAGAGAGAGTCTGGAAACCTAGGAATCAAACACTTCGCCCGCTGGACAATGAACTTGTGACTGAATTACAACAAGAAACGTTGTGGCTCCTCAGACTGATGAAGTCCTTTGGATGAAACGTCTCAACAGATAAAAGGAACCGTCCAGAGGACCTGGCTGAACTTTGTTGGATTTTCTTCTTCTTTCGGCTGCTCCTTCTTCAGGGGCCACCACAGTGAACTAACTCGCACATTCAGCCACAGACACCGAGCTACCACAGCCTCTGTGTGGAGCAGAGGGCTGACTTCTAGGGCCCCATGGGGGAGCAGCTGGGAGTTAAGAGCCTTGCTCAAGGGCCCAGAATGGGGCAAATGAGGGTGTAGGCAGGTGTGGGTGCTTCACCTTTCCCACCAACATTTTGATGGTGCTTGTCTAGGGGGTTGAACCGGCAACCTCCCAATCACTGGCTCACCTTCTGTAACGTCTGCGCCACCGCTCCCCGGACTCTGTTGATTTTAGACCATGAGCTCGTTGAGCACGTCAACAGCTGGTTCTGGATGTCACCAGGAAACTGGTTGGTCCACCATGAGAAGGTGCTATTTATAAGACTGAGCTTGTTGCAGCTCCTCGGTCTGAAGAAGTCCTTTGGATAAAAGACGACTCCTCAGTCTGAAGAAGTCCTCTGGATAAAAGACGACTCCTCAGTCTGAAGAAGTCCTCTGGATAAAAGACGACTCCTCAGTCTGAAGAAGTCCTCTGGATAAAAGACGACTCCTCAGTCTGAAGAAGTCCTCTGGATGAAAGACGACTCCTCAGTCTGAAGAAGTCCTCTGGATAAAAGACGACTCCTCAGTCTGAAGAAGTCCTCTGGATAAAAGACGACTCCTCAGTCTGAAGAAGTCCTCTGGATAAAAGACGACTCCTCAGTCTGAAGAAGTCCTCTGGATAAAAGACGACTCCTCAGTCTGAAGAAGTCCTCTGGATAAAAGACGACTCCTCAGTCTGAAGAAGTCCTCTGGATAAAAGACGACTCCTCAGTCTGAAGAAGTCCTCTGGATAAAAGACGACTCCTCAGTCTGAAGAAGTCCTCTGGATAAAAGACGACTCCTCAGTCTGAAGAAGTCCTCTGGATGAAAGACGACTCCTCAGTCTGAAGAAGTCCTCTGGATAAAAGACGACTCCTCAGTCTGAAGAAGTCCTCTGGATAAAAGACGACTCCTCAGTCTGAAGAAGTCCTCTGGATAAAAGACGACTCCTCAGTCTGAAGAAGTCCTCTGGATAAAAGACGACTCCTCAGTCTGAAGAAGTCCTCTGGATAAAAGACGACTCCTCAGTCTGAAGAAGTCCTCTGGATAAAAGACGACTCCTCAGTCTGAAGAAGTCCTCTGGATAAAAGACGACTCCTCAGTCTGAAGAAGTCCTCTGGATAAAAGACGACTCCTCAGTCTGAAGAAGTCCTCTGGATAAAAGACGACTCCTCAGTCTGAAGAAGTCCTCTGGATGAAAGACGACTCCTCAGTCTGAAGAAGTCCTCTGGATGAAAGACGAAACATTTTGACAAGAAGAACAAGTCACAGCAGACGAGAAAACATCACTTTCACTTCACTCTCTGCTAATAATGTTTGTCTGAACTGGACTGGAGGAAATTAGGTGGAAACATGACGGTGTGTGTGTGTGTGTGTGTGTGTGTGTGTGTGTGTGTGTGTGTGTTGGTGGTGGGGGGGCTATATCTTCTTTGGTGGGAGGGTTTAGTGTGAGAGTGGAATCAATTGATTCCTGCTGACGGAGTAGCAACATGTTTCATCTTAAGATGTCATCTCTCTCTATCTCCTACCTTCTATCTTACCACACACACACACACACACACACAC
>JBBPBX010063749.1:0-20438 GCA_038048925.1 Garcialebias charrua | reverse complement strand
TAGAGCTGTCATAGGGCCGGAAATCCACGGCCCTACCCTACCCGAGCCCTTAGTTTAATTACCCAAGCCCGAGGGAGCCCGCTCATTTCCTAGAAATCACCGCCCGACCCGACCCTACCCGATTAAAAAAAAAAAAAAAAAAAAACACTACGTTTATTTATTAAGCTTTATTAAGCGCTAAAAAAAATAATGGTCGAAAACAGCCTATATTGCACAACCTGGCTTGAATTATAACAGTAACAGTGATAAAGAACAATAAAAAGTATCACAAATATATTTATAAGAACTGCACAAACATGAACAAAATAAAACGCGCATATATCAAGATGGCTTTGTTTGCGCCGGCCGGAGCGGCCGTCAGCTGCGCAGCCTCTTCAGCTGTGAACCTGCCAAATAAATCTGGATTTAGTTGCTTAAATACAAAATTATAAATATATTTAAAAATCGGTCAAGAAGTTTTTCTACTTACATGGCTTACATGTTGTCATGTAAGAACAATATCGCGTCCACTGTAGCAGGTTTGAGAGATGTCCTCCTCTGATCGATTGTGAGTCCAGCCGCGCTGAAAACTCTCTCGCTGCTGCTGCTGCTCGCTGGGATGCAGAGCACAGATCTCGCCAACTTGGCCAGTTTTGGGTACACACTCGAGTTTAATTTCCAGAATCCAAGCAAGTCTCTTTCATCGGCCACAGCATGCTTTAGAGTGGTGTACAGCGTGACCTCATCTTCTTCACTGTCTGATTCATCCACTGCGTTCTCCCACTCAGCAAAAGAACTTGATGTTGTTCTTCTTTGTTTTGATGGAGGAGGTGTGAGCGCGCTGCTCGCGGTGACTTTTGATGTTGAAGCTTCAGGAAGTTCAGGTGCGGCAACTTGTTCCGCCGCAGATGAGAGCAGTGTGCGGACGTGAGCGTGCACCTGACGCACGTCAGCTGGTGACATCATTTTGAGCTTGTTAAAGTTAGGCCACAGAAATAATGCAACTCTGTGCAAGTCGTGGATAATAATTTTGCGCTCCAGCACTTCTGCATGTCTGCGGCGCAGAAACGCCTGCTGCGGAGAGTCTGTGTGTGAGGACTGGCAGTGTTGCTTCAGTTTCTCATTCCAGAGACAAACCAGGTTGATGGTGGGATATTTGTCACCCTCCAGTTCTCTCTGTGCACGGTAAAATGGTTCGAGAAATGTCACTAAAAAGTCCAGCATGTCGGGGGAGACGCTGTCCAGGCGCGCCTGCTCTCCGCGAGCCTCCATCTTCTCACACAGCTCATTGTAAATATCTAGCACAGATTTAAGTGTGAGGTACACAGCTGAGCACAACGCCACATTTGATGCACCTCACAAAACCAACGCACGCCATTTTGTCGTCAACTACAAGTTTAAAACATCAAAGCCCGAGCCCGACCCGGCCCGCCAATCAAACGCAAAAATATGGCCCTACCCTACCCGAAGTCGGGTAGGGCTCGGGTAGGGTAGGGCTCGGGCGAAGAAACGACACCTCTAGCAGAGATGAGAATCCCTCACGCTAAACATGTTGGCAGATGGAGGCGTGTCCAGGGGGAGTCGGCTATTCCCTCGTGTGCGCTCAAGTCCACTTTGATTGGGACGTACACAGGAAGTGAGCTGGATTCACATGTACGCACGGTTTCATCTGGATTTATTTGTGCGTACTCTGGTTTCTTGATTTAAGCGTACGCCATGTTTCAGTAGGTAATCCACGCAAGTCTTTGTACATGAGGCCCCTGCTCCTTATTTACGGGCTCCTGGTGCGTTCAGGGCCTCCTGCTTTCAGGGGCTCCTGGTGCGTTCAGGGCCTCCTGCTTCCTTCAGGGGCTCCTCTATTTGTTCCTTGTATTGCGAAGCTGGACCTTGTTGTTTGGGGGAGTGGTGGCGCAGTGGTTAGAGACGGTGGGCCTGTGATCGGAAGATCGCCGGATCAAGTCCAGGTACCGACAACATCAAAAAATGTGGGTGGAAAAAGGTGAAACACCCACACCTGCCTCCACCCTCATTCTCCCCACTCTGGGCCCCTGAGCAAGGCCCTTAACCCCCACCATCTGCTCCCTAACAGGTCTCTCTTGAAAATGAGTTCTCGTGGCTCAATGAGACTACAGTACTTGTATAAATAAAGGGTACCGGTAAATGAAAAAAAAAATTTTTGTTTTAAAGCTCAGCACAAAAACAGTTGCAGAACAACAACAGTTATTACGGTTATTGTTCTAACGGCATCTCCTCCCCCCCTCCCAGGCCAACGCCACCCCCCCGAAGCTGAGCCGACAGGAGGCCAAAGGTCGCGGCGCTCTGCTGTCGGACATCTGTAAAGGCACCAAGCTGAAGAAGGTGGCGGTGGTGAACGACCGCAGCGCCCCGCTGCTCGACAGTAAGACTCAAACACCAAAGAGCCAGACACCTCCCACAGAGCACCCATACATTCGTTTATACCAGTACCTACACCAGAACCAGCCCAAACAGCAGGGGGTGCTGTCCGAGGAGCCGAAGAAGACGGCCGGACATCAGAGCTCAGCTCCTTCCTTCCAGAGTAAGACCTCCATCTTGTCTGACCGTAGACGTCAGCTGCAGGAGGCTGCGGTCGGTTCAATCAGCTGCTGTAGTGCCTGTCCACAGGGGTTGGGGGGTTAACACAGAGCAGGGATCAGCTGACCCGGGTCACATGACCTGAGGTCTGAAGCAGACAGGGGCCATCAGCAGGGTCAAAGGTTACTCACATGGTGGATGATAGTCTCTGAAAGAAAACAGAATATTTCTCCTTCAGTCTCCAGACTGACCAATCAGAGAGCAGAGCGTGTTACCATAGCAACCGTAATGTAACACCTAACCAGAGTCAGAGAATCTTTATTGTCATTCGCACCACATGTGGTACATGTGATGAAACGAGATTATGTACACAGGGTCCCAGTTACATCCGACAATAAAATGTAAGAGAAGAACAGTAATAACATCTAAATATAAGAAAAACATAAACTAAAAATACACTAAGCACTAACATCATAGAAAAACATCACTCCAAACAGCAGCACGAACATGAGTCTGTGTGAGCAGATGGGCACGAATGAACACAGCAACATGAAAACAGATCAGCAGCAACATGATGTGATATTTTGCAGTGATTATTATTATTATTATTATTGTTATTAATAATAATAATGGGCACAGCTTCTGTCTATCGGACCGGCGGTTCAGACGTTGTGATCCAGTCATGTGATCAGACAGAACATCCACAGAGACAGAAACTACAGTTTAACTCCGCCCACGCGGCGCCATCAGTTTTTACCTCCTGCACGCCGTAACTTTTTGTGTAAGACGCCGAAGTTAATCCAGTCCACGCATCAGAGTTTAAATCAGCTTCTAAAGTTCAGCAGTGTCCTGGTTCTTCTCTTCATGGACTGACTGAAACCAGCCAGCTGGTTCCTGGTGAGGCTAAAACTGATCCAGAGTCTGAACACATTCCAAACACACGACGACCCGTCCCATGACCCTCAGGAGGTTCTGTGTCTCCATGTCTGTGTGTTCTTCATCTGATCTGTTTCTGTTGTCTGTGTCCGCTCCGAGTCCGGCTGCTGGTCTCTGCTGGGATGTCCCTCTGTCTCTGCTGGTCTCTGCTGGGACTGACTGGGTTCGGTGCTGCCAGGTGAAGCTGGTGGACAGGTGACGGAGCGGCTGCTTTAGACCGGCCCACGTTTCCTGCAGCTGCTGCTGTTAGTTTAACATCTGTCGTCCACTCCGTGTCGACCCAGTTTCAGGAGCTGGCTCTGAGGTTAAATCCTCCAAACGCTGCTCGTTTGAGTTCTGCTGAGTCATCATGGTGCTAACCTGCTCAGCCCACTTCCTGTTCGACTGCTGACACCTGAGTGGACGGCAGATCCTCATGATGTGAAGCTTCGGTCGGGCTGCACAGCAGTAAAGCTCCTGCAGGATGGTTCTGATTGATTTGACTCGTCTGTTCTTTTTTTTACCAAGCTGAGTCAAGAGTTCTGCTACAAACAAACACGAGCAGAGTTTTGAACAAACCAAATCGTCTGAAGAACCTTTTGAACCTCGCTGGTTCCTGTGAGCATGTTGTCAAACCGTTTCTTCTACTCAACAGAAGCAGCAACTTAAAGTTAGAAGAAAGAAAAAAACTAGATTAAAATAAACAAACATTTGCTTTAAAAGAAGAAGGAAAAAAAAAGCTTTCTGCTCCCATCCTGCTGTTTAAACCACAAGTCTCAGAAGGTAACTTTGGGTTTCCATGGTAACAGATGAAATAGGCCCACATGTCTCTGTCTCCATGGCAACAGATGGACCGGTTCTCTTTATAAATCAGCTGAATCTAATCAGATAAAAAAAAAAAAGAACAAATCAAGTGAGTGCCGTTTCTGTCTCACAAGGAAACGGTTCTGATGCTGGTCCAATTCAATTCAGTTTATTTATAAATCTCCCAAGTCGCAACAGAAGTCGTCTCAGAGCACTGAACAGAAACATTCATATATAAGATAATAATTTAACGTTATTTATCTGAGGAGCAGACTGCTTTGAGTTTAACTCCATCACAGAACTCTCATCTTGAGCAAGCATGAAGGCGACTGTGGAAAGGAAAAACTCCCTCATGAGGAAGAAACCTTTAGCAGAACCAGGCTCAGGACAAGCGGCCATCTGCTTCGACCGGCTGGGTTTGGTAGGAACAGATACACAATGGCAGGTCAAGAATCACATGTTAAGATAGACATAATATCAAATGAAAACTATTCAATTTTAACAATTCAATTAAGGAAATGAGGTCAGTTTGTCCTCTAGTAGTCTAAAGTCCCCCCATAGCTCTGCGTACGGCCGTACGCCGCTCTACGCGCGCGTTCTGTGCGTGCGCGTTCACCCGCACAGCTCTGCGTTCGTTCTTGCGTACATTCTCGCGTTTTCGCTCCAAATTCTTGATGTTATTTGAGCAGCCACAGCGCAGAGCATTCGCTGATTGGTCATTTGCTGACACGCCTACTGAATTGATTGACAGGTCGGGGGAGAAAAAAAGGCGAGCCGGCAGCTTCACACAGCTTCAGCCGCAGCGGTGTTCTGTGTTTATATCTTATTAAAAAGTTCTAAAAAATAAAAAAAAACAGGGAGCGCTGGTCCTGCAGCCCACAGCCCACCAGGAAATCTGCAGAACCTCGCGCAGCCACGTTGGACCCGAGTTTAATTCGCTCGTGACAAATTCATTCATTTCCTCATCATTTCAGTCATGGAGTCAGCGGAGGAGGAAGCGATCACTTGACTTTTGGCAAAAAAACAAAAAGGGCCAGATAAAGGATGAAAAAGAGGAATTTAATATATTTGTGTCGCATACAAAACAGTCCGGCACCGGGCAGTTTATTGTGCGACAACGCGTTTGTGTACGCGTTTGTAAAATTTGAGCTTGGCGCGTACATGTACGCTTGTGCCTCTGCGTACGGACGGCGTACGGCCGAATGCAGAGCTATGAGGGGGCCTTAAGCCTATAGCAGCATAACAAGCCAACCCTAACTATAGTATTTATCAAAAAGGAACGTCTTAAAACTTCTGGTTCTGTTGGACTTGGAGATTTATTTGAGCTTCAACAGCTTCTGATCATTGATTGGTCATGTGACCCACAGATCCAGAGTCAAAACACCTGAAGTCAAATAATTTCTCCCCCAGACCTTAACAACCCCCTGAAATGTCTTTGGCTCAGATTCTGAGACATTAAAAAATTTATTATATTGATTATTGATTGATGTGCAGCCCTGACCACCTCTGATACCATCATGATTATTAACGTGTTTTTGACTGTTTATTGTGCTGCGATGATGTCATCGGGACTGCGTGGGAGCGTAAACACCTGATTTTAAATTTACCTTTTCATCGCCTCATCTCAGTTCATCTCACCTGTCAGATGTTCTCACCTGTTCTCGCCTCTCGCACTAATTCATCCGTCACCCTGCTGATGTCATCATACAGCAGTGACATCAAATCCTCATCCTGCACTCACCTGTCCGACGGTTGTGGTTCCCAGAGCCCAAAGGAGGCGGAGCATCTACAGGGGCGAATGGCAGCGCAGCAGGAAGTCTGTCGGGTTCTGCTCCACCAAGCGGAGGCCTGTTCATGGGCGGAGTTCCTAAAATGAGGCCGGTCGGAGGTCAGAGGACGTCACTCTTTATAAAAGGTTTTGTTTATGTTTATTCTTGCTAATAAATAATGTTTGTTTTATTTGCAGATGGCTCCTCGGGACGTTCTTCTACTCGTGGTGCTGCACCCCGCCCACCAAGCCATCGCCACGACGACACAGAAAGCCCCTCCCCTCATGCGTTGATGCCAGTGGACACGTCTCGTTCGCAGCGTCCTTCACTACCCAACCTGTCATCCTCTCCCTCCCCCTCCACCCCCTCCTCAGCTGCCTCCTCCCCCTCCACTGGCATGAAGCACTCCTCCTCAGCCCCACCTCCTCCTCCTCCTCCTCTCTGTCGCCGTGGTAATGCCCCCTCCCCTCCCTGCTCCTCCTACAACAGAGAGAAGCCCCTCCCACCAACTCCTAACAATACTCCGCCCCTCCCATCTAAACCACCCCTGTCTCCTAGCAACAACAGACGCCCTCCCACCTCTGGGGGAAACCCCGCCCCTTCATCTTCCTCTCTAGCTCCGCCTCCTCCAACATACTGCTTTAACAGTCTGTCAGGTGGTGACGAGGCAGCACCGGAACTGCCGCAGCGGCACAACTCCCTGAGCAACAAGAGACCCGCCCCCTCACCTGGTGGCCACACCCCCACTAGAGGCCCCGCCCCTCCACCTCCCCCTGCATCACCAACACCATCCCAGCAGGGCATCAACAGGCCGCCGCCACCCCCCGTCAGAGAGGCTTCAGGTAGAGGGGCAGGTGAGACTTCGGGTTTTAAATGTAGTAAATAGTTTGAAATTTATTTCTTGTTTTATATTTAAGATCAGTTTTATGTTTATTTTTAATATTTTTATTATATTTAACAGTTTAAAAAACATTTTGTCTCCACAGCTCCTCCTGCTCCCGTTCAGTCATCATCACGTGCAGGTGGCAGAGAAGCTCCGCCTCCTCCTCCTTACAGGACACATGGTAGCCCCTCCCTCTCCTCCGACCCCCCCAGCAGAGGAAAACCTCCTGCCCCTCCCTGCCGTACTCCTGCTGCTCCTCCCCCACCTCCTCCTCCTCTCCGAAATGGTCTCTCCTCCGTCCCTCGCTCGTTTGTTGGTGAGTTGACCCGTTTGTCTTGGTCCTGTTCGACCCGTTCAGGTTCCGTTCATCGTCTGAGCTCCTCATCGTCTCCTTCGTGTGTTCAGAACTCAGAATCTGATCAGATACAGAACTAACGAGACGCTTGTCCTCCTTCAGACGACTTCGAGTCCAAATATTCGTTCCATCCTCTGGACGACTTCCCTCCTCCAGACGAGTACCGACACGTCGCCAAGATCTACCCGAGCAAAGCCAGCAGAGGTACGACCGGGATCCAACGGTAAACTGTCCACTCAGGGTGGAGCGAGACACCGGACAGACGTCCAGGGGACGTTTGAGGGACACCAGAGACGTCACGAAGATATTTTGTAGTGAACATGTACAAATTAAAGCTGAAGTTCTTCATTTAGACTCATCAAAGTTTAGACGGATCAGAACCAGAACTTTGATCAAATGTTCACTCCTCTGACTCGGCTCAGCAGAATCGCTCAGTTTGTTTTCTGCTCTTTGTTTCAGTGATGAGAGGAGCTCCGCCCCTTCCTCCTGTCGGGAGGTGAACCACGGATGCTGTTCACACACACACGCACACACACACACGCTTCATCCTGTTTGTCCGCCGTCACCTCATCTGTGCTCACAGCTGATTGGCTTAGCAGACGTGTGACTGATCGACCAATCAGAGAGAGAGAGTTGGGTTCGACGGCGTGGCTCCGCCTCCTCCTCCATGTTGGATTTCTTTCTGCACCGGCACTTTTCGTTTCATCAAACTGCAACTCAGAGGAAGACGAGGACGTCTGCGAGGCTCGAAGATTAAAATCTCATCTGAACAAAATGTAAAACAACAAATGAGCCGTGAGGATTTAATTAAAACAAAAAGTTCTGACAAACTGGGATGAAAACGTTTCTCCATTTGTCAAACGTCACTCTCAGACACAGACTGAGACACATGACCAGGAGCTGAATCTGGATCTGGACCTCCTGTGTCCAGAAACTGTCCTGGATTCTGGTTCTGTGTCGGACTCCGTGATGTAAACAATGGTCAGCTGACCCGCCGGACACTGTCGGCAACGGTCGGCTCATTAAGTGCCAAGATGGACTGAAACCACCTGCAGAACCTTAACCCTGTGATGGCTCCTCCTCATGCTTCTCGTGGCTCCTCCTCCTATGAATGCCCCTCCCCTTCTGCAGATGGCCCCTCCCCCTTGCACAGATGTGTTGCATGTGGACTTTATTTCAGTGTTAAGTCGTGAGTCCTGCGGCCCGAGGACGACTCAGAAGTTTAAATGGAAAGAACTTTTCCAGAAGTTTATTTTTGTTCTGGGTCGACGATCAGGAGAATAATTTATGGACTGTGGAGATATCGAGCTGCTAACGAGTGTCTGATGGAGTGAAGTTAATGATTAATGTTAAACTATAAAACATTTCATATTTAAATAATTTGGTGAAATAATTTAAGTTCAGACTCTGTGAAACATTCGAAACATCAGAACTCCTGATTTAAACTTTAGTTTTTTATTAAAGCAGTATTCTCACATTCCTGCACTTTTAGTCTGTACCTGTTTTAATGTTTTTATTTCAGTTCTGGTTCTGTTGGAACCGGCCCATTCTGACAAAATGGCTGTTGCTGCTCTGCAGATAAAAAAAGTATCTGAACGTTGGTTTTCAAAATTTCTGTATGTGCACCGGCCTTCTCTTCTTTTAAGGTTTGGACTTTGGACCACGTCTTAAAGCCCGGTTCTGTTTCACATCAGAACACGTTTCAGTTTATTGGCATTGATCGATGATGTTTCGTCTTCTTCCACCAAACTCCATTCATAAATCTGAAGATTTAATGTCTGCAGAAGCCTGTCAGAACTCTGGACCCCCTCCTCCCGGGCCTCGTCTGTCTGCCTTACAAACTACCGGGTCAGAACCTGTTGGACTCTGAACCGGGTCGTCGGCTGTGTTTCCTCTTCTGCAGGACCGTCTGTAGAGATGAGAACCGTAGTTCTGATAGTCCTGCAGCTCTGCTTCAGAACCACTGGGACCGATGGGTCCAGTTTCCCAGCATGCTCTCTGTCTGGTTTCTTCTTCTTTAGACTGTAGCTGTCTGAAATAAACTCCAGCAGTTACTGACGTCTGTGTCCTCTTTATCAGCTCCGACCTGCACAACCTCAGACTTTCTCCTTTTATCGGTCAGTGTGATGCTTATCGCCTGCTGCCTCCGCTGCCGGAGGTCATCGGTGCTGCCAGAGGTCATGGGTGCTGAGTGGTCAATGTTTGTCAGGTTTATTTATACCATACAGGAAAACTGACAACAAAAGAAATGGAAGATCGAACATTAAAAACAAGTTTTAAAGGCCCAGAACAACTAAAGAGGGGAGGGTCCCTCCGAGCTTTAATTTGGCCCTCGGCTGTTCAAGATCTCTGGTTGGTTGTAAAACTCCAACGATCCATGAAACAACTGGAGGCCAACAGATTTAAAACTTTAAAAGAATCTTAAAGTGAACAGGCAGCGTAAAGTGTCAATTTTGTCCAATGATTTAATTTCTCGAGTTAGTGATTCATGAGATATTTTACTAACACTGCAGACAAAAAATGACGCTCGATCCATCTTTGGCTCTGGGCGATCATGAGTTAGATTTTATGAGCCTCGCTGCTAATTTAAAGTTCCTCCTTGGATTTTTTAACGAGTTCAGTTTCATCTCAGATCAACATTTGATGAGTAAGCAGCTTCTAAGAACACCTTTTTATTTAATAATCTGGAAATGACCTTTGACCTTTCACATCTTGATGACAGCAACTTCTCAGAGGTGATTGCTGATGTCTTTTTCATTCATTCATTCAACCTTTATTTAGTCAGGTAAATCTTTTGAACCTCATGGGCTCATTTACGAAAGCGACCTGCTAAAACTAAAGAACAATGAACAGCAATGGTAGAATTTCCTTAAACAATAAACAATCAAACAATAAACAATAGAAAACAAAAGAGAGAGAAAAAATATATATATATATATATATATACATATATATATATATATACATATATACACATTCCTCCTTTTAACAAAGTATCAAAAAACTAGCAAAACATTATAAGGTAGACGTATAAAATCAAAGACAGGAACAAATCTGCATTGGTTTTTGCCAGGATTCCAACAGATTCTGAAAACCATTTAGAGAAGTCAAGGTCGAGAGCTTCAGATCTTTTTGTAAGATATTCCATGAAGCAGGAGCAGAGTAGGAGAAGGCCCTTTTTCCAAGTTCAGTCCTCACTGACGGAACACTGCAGGTAATCATGTCCTGAGAGCGCACGCTGTAGCTGCACTCACGCAAAGACATGTAGGAGGAGATGTATGAGGGCAGCAGACCAAGAAGTGATTTGAAGATGAAAATGTACCAGTGGAAGAGTCTGCGTGAGGTTAATGATGTCCAGTTAACCAGTGAATACAGGGTGCAGTGGTGGGTACGATAATCACAACCAGTTATGAATCTTAGTGCACCATGATAGACAACATCCAACATCCGCAGGGTGCTTGTAGGAGCATTCATGTAGAGAATGTCACCGTAATCAATGGAGGGAAGGAAAGTCACAGATACAAGGCGTTTCCTAACATTCAGTGATAGACATGATCTGTTTCTGAAAAAGAAACCCAGTTTAACTTTCAGTTTCTTCACTAGGTTTTCCACGTGGAGTTTAAAAGCTGATGTCTTTTTCATTCCCATTTCCTTCTTGGTGGCATGCCTGTATGAGCCTGTATATACATACATACACCTGTATGAGCAGAAAACTCGTTTGTTTCTGTTCAGTGCCCTGTGAGATGTGACTTCTATAAATAAACTGATACCAATCTTTATTTCAAGACAAAAGTAATCCATACCAAATAAAATAAGATCAAACAAATCATCTTGTCTGTCTAGAATAAGGAGCCGTGCTCCTAGGAGCTACAGCCACGTGCACTCAGCCCATCTTTTGACGACTGTATGTATCTGCACATAGACAACAAGACCAGATCATCTGCATACATTAAATGATTTACAAGATGGTTACCCACCATACACCCAGTCTTACAATAATTTAGTTCAACAGACAAATCATCAAGGTACATGTTAAAAAGGACAGGAGACAAAATTCCACCTTGTCTGACTTCATTAGATACAGAAAACGGTTCAGAAACCTCCGAATCCCACGTAACTTGCATAGATTGATGAGAATACAAATACAGGGAACCCTTGACTTACGGCACCCCTGATCTACGGCAACCCGGACTTATGAACGCACTGTAAAAAAAAAAAAAAAAACATATACAGGTGGTCCCCGACTTACGAGCGAGTTCCGTACTTATGAGTTGCTCGTAAACCGAAAATTCGTACATCGGAACGGCCCGCAGTGGCTATCTCGTAAAACCGGAACTTTGCTCGCAAATAGAAAAAAGACGCTAGCGCTGCGGCGCACACCCGTTTATCAACATGAGACTGAACAAGCGTACATGCTGATCCTTAAACATGCACAACACTTTATTTACAAGCAGTTAGCTAGCACATTACACCACACATTCATCTATAAACACATACCTGTACAGTTTTTTCGGTACAACAGTGCTTTTCTCTGCCTTTTGTTTTCACACGACAGACATGTCGTCTCTCGCCCCCCCTCCGCGCGCTCTATGTGCAGTCAAAGTGCAGTGCAACTGTCTAGTCCAGACAGAAAGGACTGTTAGTATCCTAACTTCATACAGAAAAAGTTTTAATAACTTACCGAAAGCCGTCTGCTTGCGCCGCCATCAGCTGCATCTGTTAGCATTAGCTCCCCCGAATCCGCAGCTCCGGGCAGTCCGGTTTATCTGCATCTCCAAAAATGCTGTCGGCTTTGTTATTCCAAGTTAGCTCGTTGTCCCCCGATGTCTTCGGCTTCCAGTCCGACATCGAGGCGAGCTCCAGGGACCTCTGATTGCACAAAGCCGGCTGTCGGAGAGCTACGAGGGTGCAGCTACGAGGCTAATGTTAGCTCGTTGCTAATCCAGTCCGCAGCTTCTCCATGCCTGAGACATCTCCGGGCAGTCCGGTTTATCTGCATCTCCAAAAATGCTGTCGGCTTTGTTATTCCAAGTTAGCTCGTTGTCCCCCGATGTCTTCGGCTTCCAGTCCGACATCGAGGCGAGCTCCAGGGACCTCTGATCGCACAAAGCCGGCTGTCGAAGCAACAGCTCTGGTGGGGTCCGGTTTAGCATGTTAGCTTAGCTCATACCATGAGCTGCTGGTCTCGCGCGGCGCTCCGCGGCTGCTGCTCCAGTCCTGAGACATTCACAGAGTTCAGGGAGTGTTTCCAGTTAATTTATCCGTATGAGGCATGCTCTTATGGGAGAAACAGTCCTCCAAAAGCCGACTGCCGAGTGCCGACCGAGACCGGAAGTAATGAATGTAAAATGGCGGCTCCGCCATTTTACATTCATTAGTTCCAGTTTCGGCAGTACCGGAATACCAGTTCATTCATTAGTTCCAGTCTCGGCAGTGTTCAAAAAAGCACGAAATTATTTAAAAAAATGATAATAATGATACTTTACGTATATATAAAGCCATTTAAAACATTCACAGCTGCAACACATGAAATTAAGAACATTTAAACCCAAAAAAAAATAATATATATATTTTTTTTTAATTTCATATTTTTATTAATTATGATAATCTCGTAAAGTCGAACGCTCGTAGGTCAGGGCGCTCGTAAGTCGGGGACCACCTGTATATGGAGTCCTGCTAATGGCCATATTATGTGAATAAGGTATGTTGTGCCAGAAACATGCCTAAAATTTTCTGGACACCTACGCTCGATGCCTGGATTTGTACACCTATGTCATACAGCATGGTTCTTTATAATTCTCCTTTTGTTAGTTTGTTTTGTTTTTTGTCTCTCACTTTAAAACAGACGGGCAAGATCTCGGTGGACAGCTTCCTGAAAAGTTTTTTCGAGTGGGAAGCTGTAAGACATGAGTTGGATAAAATGTTAAGGAAGGATCCCTTCACGTGTCAAGCATGTACTCCAGATATGCTTGCAGTTTCCGTGGATGGAAATCGCAAGCATTACTGTTTCAAGAATGCATCAAATTTTGGCAAAATATGTACAATGTTGTTGTTGTATACAGGTAATCCCCGACTTACGAGCGAGTTCCGTTACTAGGACTATCTCTTAAGACAAAAATCTCGTAAATCGGGGACTACCTGTATATATATACAGTATTTATATACCGCACCAGCCGCCACTGATAACACGTACATGTGCGGTAATGCCTATCCTAACACTTTAAAACATTTTAAAAGTGCATAATGTATATAAAAATTAATTTCTTACTTTGAGCGGCAGCTTCTGTCGTCTGTTTGCCTCCGCTCCGTTGCGTGAGCTCCGCTGCGTTACGTCCGAGCCCCGCAGCTTGCTGGAGCACCACGCAGTTTAAACTTTTTAAACATACCTGCAAACTAGTCACCTTTCGGCGAAAATCGCCGTTTTCAAAGCAAAATATATCATTTATGTGATTCGTGTAGATCCGATGAGTTTTTGTTTTTGAGGAAGAGGGGGGGGGGGTCAGACCCGTGACTGCATCAGAATGCATCATTTCCCACTGACTGGATTTCAAGACGCAGTGAGACATCTTGTCGACAATAAAACATCTTTGTTGGAGCGCGAGATTTACCCAATCAGTCTCAAGACAGACTATAGTGGGCGGGACATCTATGGCCGCAGCCAAGTAAGCGCGAGTTCAGGGCTCTGGTTCAACAGAGTGAGTGGGGAGGCGAAAACAGATTAGAGGCGGTGTTTTACAAATGACTGACGCAGAGCCAAGTCCTCTAAACACGTTTCATAAAAGTAAAAAAATAAAAACCTGCGCGAGCGCGACGTGCTTTGAAAAGTGACGACACTACACAGGAGAACCAACGTAAACATGACCGAGTCGTAAACTAACAGCAGCAGTAAGTCTCTTCATTAAACCATTTGTTCTGTTTCAAAGTGAGAAAACATAATGTCAGTCTCTGCTCTGTTTTGAACGCCTCTTTTTATTTTTTGACTACCATCTTTTTAGTGTATGTCCTAATTATATTGGGATATTTTTCCTAAAGTCAAAAGTCGTTAAAGAGCAAATTTTTCTTTATGCTGTAGATGAGAAAGAGCCCAGGTAACACACATTGTCTGGAAAGTAAAATAGTTCAAATCAGTGATGCTGTTCTGAGTCTATCACTAAATCAGAAAACTGTAAAAAGCCCCTCCTAAATTTACTGTTGGTTATTAAAATGTCACCTGTTCATTGGGTAAAGTTAATATTTTTATACATGCAGTTGAGTGTCATTATTGTTTAGTAAAATGGCATGTTGTGTTACCAATAAAACTAAATAAAAATTAACAAATTAAAAGTCAGTTGCACCCCTAAAGTCACTGTGATAAATTGTCACATTAATTTCATTATCTTAGCCACAGGAGTGAGTTTAAAAACAGGATGATGTCTATATGAACTATAGTTGAATGAGGTGTCTCTAAAATATCCTGATTCATGATCAATAATAATTTAAACAATTTTTTAATCTGTCCACAGGACCTGACTTTATTTTGTTAGATGTCTCTAAAATAGTTATTGAATCAAGTGTTTACATGTAGGTGAACATAGATGTTTAACAACTTGTTAAAATACACCAGAAAAAAAGGAAATGGCATCTACTTTATTCAAAATTTTCTGGCAAAACATTTAAGAAATGAGTTTTTACTGTTAATAATAATAATGAATTTAATTTATAACGCACTTTTCATTAATGAAAATCTCAAAGTGCTAAAATGTTCTGCTGTATTTGGCTTGCTGCTGTTGTTGTTTGTTAATTTTTTGGTTGACACAATCTTTCCTATTTATGTTCTCATTAAATTAAGTTAGTAAATGACTTTTACCTGAAGCATGTTAATAAAATTACAAAATCTCTCCGGGGGGGGGGCTTGGCGCAACGTTTGTCACCTTTTTCATCCCTTCTGAGTTTGCAGGTATGTTTAAGGAAGGACTGTTAGTATGTTAACTTCATACATTTGGAGCCAGAGAAAGATTTTAATAACTTACCGAAAGCTGTCTGCGCGCGCCGCCTTTAGCTGCACCTGTTAGTATTTAGCCCCTCCGAATCTGCAGCTCCGGGCAGTCCGGTTTAGCTGCACCTCCAAAAAGGCTGTTGGCTTTGTTTCTCCAAGTTAGCTCGGGGTCCCCCGATATCTTAGGCTTCCAGTCCGACATCGAGGCAAGCTCCAGGAACCTCTGATCGCACAAAGCCGGCTGTCAGCTGCAGCTACGAGGCTAATGTTAGCTTGTTGCTCCTCCGGTCCGGCTCGTTGCTGTCTGCAGCTTCACGCAGTCAACAGTGTCGTTTTGCTTCGCCCATCTGTTCCTCCACAAAACCACCGTTCAGCTCCAGATCATGTATCCAAGCGCAGGAACCTCTGATCGCACAAAGCCGGCTGTCGGATGGAGCTACGAGGCTAATGTTAGCTCGTTGCTAATCCAGTCCGGTTGGCTGTCTGCAGCTTCACGCGGCGCAGGAGCGCTCGGCGGAGCGATCGCGGCTGCTGCTCCAGTCCTGAGACATCCACAGAGTTCAGCGAGTGTTTCCAGCTAATTTATCCGTATGAGGCATCCTCTTATGGGAGAAATAGTGATCCAAAGCCGGCTGTCGAGTGCCTATACTGGCGGACCTCACTTGACTGCACTTGGCGAGCGTAAAATGGCTGACACGGATGCATTTCTGGAAACACCGGAAGTTGCGTGAATACGCTTCAAGATTGAAACAAAACATATAAAATGATTATACTTATTTATAAAGCCATTTAAAACAACCACAGCTGCAACAAAGTGCTGTACACATGAAATTAAGAACATTTAAACACACCAAAAAAAAAATATATATATATATTTTCATATTTTTATTAAATATGATAATGTTGTAAATCTGGAACCTTGTAGGTTGCTGTCCTCGTATGTCGGGGACCCCCTGTAAGTGACTAATGTTCACTACCTTTGGACCATAACACCTCATAATTGTTTTTTTTTTTTTCAGATATGAGGAACCTGCAATATTTGAGGACCTCTTCATAGCCAAGGATGAAGACGTGGGAAGATTTGTGGAGTATGTACACAAAACAACCAAACATGTAAGACTTCAGATTATATATACATAACTACAATAATATTTAATCCTGTAATGATTGTAGGTCTCACCACAGTCACTGTAAATGTTATGCATTCTAGGTTTCTGGAAGAGGTGTTTGTGGTGGACAGTGGCCAGGGAGACCTCCCAGAGATCCAGCAGTAAGCTGGATGAGGAGGGATTGGAGCTTGCTGTGTGCAGACATGGCGTGCCCTATTTAGTGCCCTAAATATGTACAAGGGTGAAATATTTGCTTATCCCTTGTACCTGCAGCAACGGCTGGCCAAAAGGCAGATCACCTTTTTTTGTATGGATGTTACTTGCAAGTACTGGCCATATCTTGAAAAAGTGACAAAAAGCTGTCCTGAGTTACAACACCTTCTCCAAATGAAGCCATTTCTCTTGGTTTTTCATGCCAAGGCCCATGACTTCAAATGTGAGGTATGAAACACTGATTAGGCATAGAATCACCTTGTTGGAACACTTCCACATCTGTATCACCATCTTTGACTCAGTTATTTTTATTTTATGTGTGCATGCTTTATTCAGGTCAAGTGGAGTGGAGCATATCAAGATGGTGCTGGTTTGACTCTAGGGGAGGAAGTGGAGCAGTGTAATACAATTCTCTCAAGGATTGCAGTTACGACAAAACATATGTCCAAAGCAGGTGAGGAGGCCAAATATTGGTTTCCTCTTATTATAAGTATCTAACAATGATGATGGAAAACACTTAATATTGTGGGCTTTCTGTTTACAGGACAGATAGACATGCTGACTCTTATGGCCATGCGCTAGAATCAGCAAAAAATGGACTACTTGACCACCTCACTGACCGGTCGATATCAGAAGGTAATGAAACTAGTGTTTTTTTTTTTTATGCCTATACATGCTTTGTTCTTTGAATGTGATTTATTTATTTATTTTAATTTATTTGCAACATAGGCAAAGAAACGCTCTTCAAAACTGACTTCAGAACCTGGAGTCCTTAAGAACCGAGTTTTCTGTGACTGACAGTCAACTGGGTGACTGGGTCAGTGATATACAGGAGTGGGCAGAAGGTGAGCAAATACAGTTGTAAAATTTGATGAAATTGCAAAAATACTTCTGGGTACCGGTATATATTACAAGTTTCTTACTTGATTGATTTGTCTTGGTTATAAATGCATTTCAGACTCTATCAGTCTTGCAACAAAGAGAAGGGCATTCGATGGCGTCCTTGCAGTAAGAAGACCAAGAGGAGAAGAGGATCCTTGTAAGAGAGATTGAACGTTGTCACAATTCTTTGGCCTCTTAATTGATTTATGTTTATTAAATTTGTTCATTTTTTTTTACAAAAGAAACTTTGTTTTGCTCGTTTTTTGATACTTTGTTTAAAAAAAAAAAAGTATTTCTTTTGTTTTTTCTCTTTTTTGTTTTCTATTGTTTATTGTTTGTTTATTGTTTAAGGAAATTCTACCATTGCTGTTCATCGTTCTTTAGTTTTAGCAGGTCGCTTTTGTAAATGAGCCCATGAGGTTCAATAAGATTTACCTGACTAAATAAAGGTTGAATGAAAAAACACATCTATGGTCATGAGCTTTGGGTTGTGACCGAAAGAACAAGATCTCGGATACAAGCGGCTGAAATGAGTTTTCTCCGCAGGGTGTTTGGACTCTCCCTTAGAGATAGGGTGAGAAGCTCAGTCATCCGGGAGGGACTCGGAGTAGAGCCGCTGCTTCTCCACATCGAGAGGAGCCAGTTGAGGTGGCTCGGGCATCTGGTTAGGATGCCTCCTGGACGCCTCCCTGGTGAGGTGTTCCGGGCATGTCCCACCGGGAGGAGACCCAGAGGAAGACCCAGGACGCTGGAGGGACTATGTTTCTCGGCTGGCCTGGGAACGCCTTGGGATTCCCCCGGAGGAGCTGCTCCAAGTGGCTGGGGAGAGGGAAGTCTGGGCCTCCCTACTTAGGCTGCTACCCCCGCGACCCGACCCCGGATAAGCGGAAGAAGATGGATGGATGGATGGATGAAAAACAATACAAGACAATCCCATAAATGATAATGTACAAAATATAAAAAAATGAAAGGTAGCAGAAAGAAGAATAAATCTTATTATATCTGCCCCTTTTTTCCAACAATCAGATTAAACAATAATAATCTTCAACCAACAGTACAAAATGACTAACTCTTTCTAATTTTCTAACTAATACAATACACATTACGCTATTTCATATATTTTTTAACACATTCGTTTTGATCATTTTCTTAAATGTAAACATTGACTTGGCATTTTTAACTACATTCTCCAAGCCATTCCATAATCTAATTCCCTGGATTGAGGTAGAACGTCCCTTCAAACTAGTTCTGAATTGTGGTTTTACAAACATCTCTGTCCCCTTAAGATTATAACAACTTTGTCTTTTAACAAAATGCATTTGGATATTTAAAGGTAATGCATTATTTTGAGCCCTATACATAACTGATAAAATATTATAATCTACCAAATCATGGAACTTCAATAACTTCAGTTGATAAAATAATGTACTAGATGGATGACAGTAATGTTTTCTAGTGATAATTCTTACAGCTCTTTTCTGTAATACAAAAATAGGCTTTGTGATTGTTTTACACGCTTTCCCCCAAACATCAATACAATAGATTAAGTGTGGAACAATGATTGTGTTATACAACAAATACAGAGCTTTATCATTCAATAAGTCTACTGTTTAGCTAGTTTTTTTATTGTTTTGCTAGTTTTTTTATGTGTTTTGCTAGTTTTTTTATGTTTTGCTAGTTTTTTTTATGATTTGCTAGTTTTTTTTTAATGTTTTGCTAGTTTTTTGATACTTTGTTAAAAAAAACAAAAACTTTCTTTTGTTTTTTTGTCTCTTTTGTTTTCTATTGTTTATTTTTTGTTTGTTTATTGTTTAAGGAAATTCTATCATTGCTGTTCATTGTTCTTTAGTTTTAGCAGGTCGCTTTCGTAAATGAGCCCATGAGGTTCAAAAGATTTACCTGACTAAATAAAGGTTGAATGAATGAAAAAGTCTCTGACTTTGTACAGTACTGCAATCGATTTAGCTATTTTTATTCTTACAGAATTTATGTGTTGTTTCCATGTCAGTTTGTCATCAATAATAACACCCAAAAACTTCACCTCACTCACTCTACAAATCTCAACACCCTCAATTTTGAGTGGAACATCAACAGTTTTCTTTTTATTACTGAATATCATGTAATTAGTTTTTTTTAGATTTAATGATAAATTATTGATTTTAAACCAAGTTTGTATTTTGACAAATTCTGTCTTTATCAATTCCACTTTTGCAGGCATGTCATAGTTGTTATTTTTCTTTCCCGCATGTTTGTGCACATTAGAGTATTTTCCTGGTAATTTTTAAATCACTTTTACTGAATTTAGATTGTCATCATGCTATTATTACTTCTACTAGGGTAATCACTTGTGGTTATGTTAAGCAGTTTAAAAATGGCTTCAACAGTACATTGATTGTGGATTAACTAACATAACCAACACGTGCTTTTCAATGGTGTATTGTTATTTCATTTTTCATAGAAAGGTGTTAATCTGTGTATTAGTTATTAATCCAGTCTACACTAAAGTGTGTATAGGTGGAATGTTTTTTTTTCTTCCTATTTTGTCACTAGAAATCAGATCAATTTCTCTGCAAAAATATATCCGAACAATACAATCATTAAATACGTGTCTTAATTAATACTTGATCATGTTTTGGTTTGATACAGTTTTTATAACTTATACAACAAAATGGTAAGTTTTGAGAAATGAGTTGTTCAGGTTACTTGAGACCATTTTCAAAATCGTATTTTTAATTGCATCTGTAGAAAAAACAAGATAAATTTCAGAAAAATAATTTTTGTTTTAAATAATCCCACTGTCAAATGGAGGAAGCGGATTCCATGGAGTTTGGGCTTGGCCTGCCCATAACTGGCTGAGGTCTACAAACTAAAGAGCGAACAACAATAGATTTTCCTTGAACAATCAACAGACAATCATAAGAGACATCCATTTTCTTCCGTTTATCCGGGGTCGGGTCACGGGAGTAGCAGCCTAAGTAAGGAAGCACAGATTTCCTCTCCC
>JBBPBX010063747.1:4683-20439 GCA_038048925.1 Garcialebias charrua | reverse complement strand
CCCTGTGAGGAGCCCCAAAGCGCTTTACAATACCAGCCATCCACCCATTCATTCAGACATTCATACACCGGTAGTGGTAGCCTGCCTTGCAAGGCGCCATCCAGACCTACCGGGAGCAACTCGGGGTTAAGTGTCTTGCCCAGGGACACAACGACACATGGTGGGCGGATGCGGGATTCGAACCTCCAACCTTCCGATCAGGGGTCGACTGCCATTACCACTACACCACGGCCGCCCCACAATGATGTGTGAAGTGAAGGAGAGAGTGGTGTCGAGGATGACACAAGACTCTTGACCTGAGGGGAGGGGGATAGCAGAGAGTTGTTAAGGGGGACGAGAAGATGTTCTGATTTTGAAATAGAGTTTTTGGTACCAACAAGAATGATTTCTGTTTTGTTGCTGTTTAGTTGAAGGAAATTGTTAGAAAACCAGTGATTTAGCTCATTGAGACAGTCGGTGAGGATGGAGGGTGGGTGGGTGGAGTTTGGTTTTGATGACAAGTAGAGCTGTGTGTCATCAGCATAACAGTGGAAATGGACGCCGTATTTGCGGAAGATGTGACCTAGAGGAAGGAGGTAAATGATGAAGAGGAGGGGTCCGAGGACAGAGCCTTGGGGGACACCCGTGGAGACAGGGGAAGACTGGGAACGGAAGGATTTAAGCTGAATGAATTGAGTGCGGTCAGAGAGATAGGAGTTGAACCAGTCTAACGGGGTACCTGAGATGCCAATGGAGGTTAGTCTGTTGAGGAGGATAGAATGACAGATGGTGTTGAAGGCAGAACTTAGATCAAGGAGAATGAGGATGGACAGAAGACCAGAGTCAGCAGCAAGAAGAAGGTCGTTAGTAATTTTTACTAGAGCTGTGTCGGTGCAATGGTGGGGGCGAAATCCAGATTGAAACTCTTCATAAATGTTGTTGTTGGACAGGTGACCACCATTGTTGCACAGAAAGATAGTGCAGCAATACCAGAATGGTGTTACCCAGCATAAAATAGCAAAGACTTAAGTTATCATCATCAACCGTGCATAACGTCAAAAGATTCAGAGAATTTGGAACAATCACTGTGCGTAAGGGTCAAGGCTGTAAAACTCTACTGGATGCTCGTGATCTCCGGGCCCATAAACATCACTGCACCTCAAACAGGAATGCCACTTTCAAGGAAATAACAGAATGGGCTCAGGAATACTTCCAGAAAGGAGGGCTTATTTGCTGCAAAAATGGCAGCACGGTGGCACAACTGGTAGAGCTGCTTCCTCTCATCGAGCAGGTCCCCAGTTCAAATCCCGGTCAGGGGGCCTTTCTGGGTGTGTATATTCAATTCAGAATTGAGAAAGCTCCTCGGATGAAGAGCGAAACGTCTTCTGTTACAAATAAAGTCCAGTTGTTTCTGTATTGAACATTTTTTGATTTTAATGCAACACATGACTGATTAACTATTTACAGGACAGATTTGGGTTGGCAGGCCGCAGACTGAGAAGTCCTTCAAACGAAAAAACGAAACATTTATCCCAAAAAGAAAACTGTCCAGATGACGATTTAAACTTTTTTGTTTTATCTACCTGGATTTAATCTTTTTTGACACTATCACATACATTGCCATAATCCTTTAGCTGCTTATAGCACTTGTTTCCTCATAGAACTGTTCACTGATTTTACATTCAGGGATGTTGTGAACCCACTGTGGCTGAAATCCCTTAAAGGGGACCACATATAGGTCTTTAAAATTTTTATGTTATGTCTGTGTGCTATCTTGACAATATTAATTCATTTTAATACACAAAATAATTCTTAGATAATCAATTATACCCTTTTTAATTCTGCCATTTTTAACTTTCGTTTTGAACGACCGGTTTCTGATACAAGTTCTGAAGTCCACGCCCTTCAACGATCTGTTTACGCCCTCTGTAACAGCCAGTATCTGTAATGTGTTGTTGTTTTAAAATTAGCTCTTTTTTTATTACTCATTTGACTTACTGTTAGTGCTAGCTTAAGATAACTTACCGAAACCCGTCTGAGCGCGCCGCAATTTGCTGCTCCTTTTAGCATGAGACCACCCGAATCCGATGCTAATGTTAGCTTGTTCCTCTTCCGGTGTTCGCCAGCTCCGCTCGTTGCACGCGGCGATTTTGGGAGTTATCGCTGTTCCAGTCAAGACAACACAAAGTTCACCAAGTGTCTCCCGTAAATTAATCCGTAAGGAGAAGGTCCTCGCTGCTGCGAGGCTGCAGCGAGGCTGCACGGCTGTACAGTTGAAGCTCCGCTCCATCGCGCCAGAAGCAGTGTCCCGTTGCCGCCGGTCCCTACGCCGGGGGTCTGCTCGTTTAATTTTTACCGGCTGCGCGTTGGGAGCGATCGCAAATACACTAAAAATTGAACTAAAACATAAAAATAACAATTATACTTTATTTATAAAGCCATTTAAAAAAACCACAGCTGCAACAAAGTGCTGTACACATGAAATTAAGAACATATAAACAAAAGATGAGATGAAATCATGAAAAACAACAGTCATGTGTTTAATACAGAAGTGGGTTGAGCCTAACCAGGGGTTGCTAGGTGAGGGGCTGGACTCAGGTTGTGGTGGGTTGTCCTCTCGCTTGTGACGTCACATGCGAGAGTATTTTAAAACGAAACGTATCTTATCACAGTAAAATAAATCTACTTAGAGTAAATAAACCACTGGGTGCATTTTTTTGGCACAAGGACTGTTTTTTTATGAAGTAAATACCCAAAGTTGAGTTTAAAAAAAACATTAAAAAGTGAATTTTGCATGTGTGGTCCCCTTTAAGCAACAGCCCCATCTTTTCTCTCAGCGTGTATTTGAAGAAGTTGAGAGAAGCAGCAGCCGCCACAGTCGGTTTGATTGATGTTGCTATATCATGCCGCTGCAGAGAAAAAGAAAAAAGGCAAAGGAAGTGAATAAAACGAAATCTTTGCATGCTTGTTGCTGCTGCCCTTTCTCTTTTTCAATCAACAAATTGCAGCTGACATTTTAGGAAAGTGCACTTGTGTGTTTAGGCCTCCAGCCATCCACAGCAGTAAATGTTCCACTTGTGTCTTCTTGTTGTCTTTTTTTCATCTGCTCTGGTATCATCTGCATTTGTCAACAATTGAAAGAGTTTTTATTATTTATTTGATTCTGGTAGTTTTTTGGTATCACATGTCAACAAAACCTGTAAAATTTAAACATACATTTCATCCCCAAAATTTGTAGGGACTGACAACTTGCCATGCCTGACTGAACTGAAGGCTATACTGTACACAAACCATGAAATTGATGATTATCACTTTTTAATCATTAACTTTTAAAGAGCAGTTTCTCATAACCACTGATCTAAGGGGAAACATGTTTGTTGTATTAAGGGAGCGCTTAGATTTTAGAAACAGAATCCTTTGAAAGTTTCAATGTACTTGTACTAAGCTAAAATGGATAAAGGTTTTAGTTTTGTTTAAGTAAAGTAGATACAGCTTTGTTCATAATTTGCAGGTTTCAGCAAACAGATGTCTGCTGAAGTCAGTGAACAAGTAAAACAAATAACCTCTGGTAAGGAGATGGAAGAGCTAATCCACAAATTAGAGTCAGTCAAAGATGTGTAAGCATGGGCCTTTGAGTGTGTTAGTCAATTGAATTTTACGAAAGAAAAATGTTTTGTATGACTGGGAATAGTGTCAAACAGTGGAAGGAGTACTTCAAGGGTGTCCTTAATCGAGTAAACATGTACACCTTTGAGGAGGCAGAGTCAAGACCTAGGGGGAAGATATGTCCATTACCATGGCAGAGGTTGTCGAGGTTGTCAAAAAGCTTCCTGATGGCAGGGTGCCAGCGGTAGACAAGATTTGTCCTGAGATGCTGAAGACTGAATCTTGTGGTGCTGTCATGGTTAACATGTCGCTTCAATGTCACATGGAGGACTTGGACATCTCCTGTGGAGTGGCAGACCAGGTTCTGCACCATTTTTTCAAAAGGGGCTTCCAACTGTTGAAGTATCACACTTCAGACTCACTATAACTGTCTACTCCAGAATGTTGCAGGGGGGCAACCAATTGTTGAACCTTGGAGGATCACTGTGGCTTTCATCCTGGTCATGGAACTGTGAACCACATCTTTACCTTTTCAGGGTTGTTAAGGGGTTCATGAGAGTTTTAACTATCTGTCTACATGTGTTTTGTGGATCTGGAAAATACTTACGGCCTTGTCTCCTCAGGCATTCTGTGGGGGGTGCTTCAGGTTGAGTATGAGTATGGGGTGCCGTAGTTGGTTTTAAGGGCTATCCAGTCCCTGTATAACCGAAGCAAGAGCAGTGTCCACATTCTTTACACAAAGTTGAGTTGAGAGCAGGTTGGACTCGGCCAGGGCTGTCTCTTGTCTCCAATCCAGTCTATGGTGTTAATAGATTTAATTTCAAGGCACAGTCACAGAGAGAAGGGTGTTTGGTTTAGGAACTTTGGGGTCTCATCTCACCTTTTTACAAATGATGTGGTTATGTTGACTTTCATCATGCACTGGAGTGGTTGGCAGCAGAGTGTGAAGCAGCTGAGAAGGGAGCCAGCTCCTCTGACTCCGAGGCCATATTTTTCAAGGTCAAGGTGCCTCTATTGTCATTCACACCACATGTGGTACATGTGGTGGAATGAAAATATGTACACAGGGTCCCAGTCACATCCAACAAAAATACAAATTGTAAAGAAAAACTAGTAAGATCTGATGTGAACTAAGAAATATGCTAAACTAAGAGTATACTAAGCACTAATAGTACAAAACAATGCACCAAACAGCAGCATGAACATGAGTCTGTGTGAGCAGATGACAAATGAACACAGCAACATGAAATAAATCAGCAGCGTGAGATCAGCATCATGGATAGTCAGCAGCACATGTCATCAAGTGGCATTACAGGGATTTTTTTTCACGGTGATTATTCTGGTTTGAGATTCATGAGTCTAACAGCCTCAGGGTAGAAGCTGTTCCTCAGTCTAGTGGTTCTACACTTAATGCTTCTCAACCTTCTGCTTGAGGGTAGCAGGGCAAAAAGTGAGTGTGCTGGATGAGTGGGGTCTTTCATGATGCAGGTGGCTCTCTTCCTGCATCTAGAGGTGTAGATGTCTGTGATGGTGGGGAGACTGACTCCAACATCTTCTGTGCAGCCTTCACCACTCTCTGCAGAGCTTTTCTTTCTGCAGCTGTGCAGCCTCCATGCCACACGTTGATGCTGGAGCACAGGATGCTCTACACTGCACACCTGAAGAAGGAGGTGAGGACTGAGGTTCCCAGTCCACCTCGCCTCAACCGCTTGAGGAAGTAGAGTCTCTGATTAGCTTTTTTTGCTCAGGCTGGTAGTGTTGTTTCCCCAGATGGACTGCTCCCTTTTGGTCTGGGATGAGTCTGCCTCAAGCTAAGAAGTTCAAGTTTCTGAGAGCTTTGTTTGTGAGCAATGGCAGGAGGGAACATAAAATGGATCAATGAATTGGGGCCTTGTCTGCAGTAATGAGCGCATTGTTCTGGGCTATTGTGGTGAAGAAAAAGTTGAGCTAAAAGGCAATGTTCTTTACTGGTCTATCTATGTTCCAATACCCATCTACTGTCTTGATCATGATCAAGATTCTGGATACAAGTGACTGAAATGAGCGTAGTTTGTAGGATGGCCAGGCTCAGTCTTAGAGATGAGGTGAGGAGCTTCATTATCCAGGGTGAGCCCAGAGAAGAGCTGAACAGAGCTCCATGAAGGGAGTCATGTGAGGTGGTTCAGGCAGTTGATTGGGATGACTCTGTCTGGAGGTTTTCTGGGTGTGTTCCAATGTAAGGGGTACCTGAGGTAGTCCCAGGGCTTAGAATAATCTTATATTCTTTATGGCACAGGGACGCTTTGGGATCACCAGGATTTCTCTCCTGTGCCTGTTGCTTTAGCAACTTGACCACATTTAAAGAGAAAGGATGACTCTTTATCTTCAGTTGTTTGTCCCAAAGACACAGTCTGTCCCTATTTCTTTAGTTCATTCAATGAAAAACACCAAAGAAAATAGAGTTTTATCTCTAACAAGCTGGTAGTTGAAAACTTGGCAAATTATCAAATTACAGATGATGCATCTCTCAAGTTTTAGCATTTTGTTCTCTCTTTCCTAAAGACACACCTTTATTCTTCTGAAACACATATCATTTTAAAAATCATGTCTAACACTGAATGTTAGGAAACGCCTTGTATCTGTGACTTTCCTTCCCTCCATTGATTACGGTGACATTCTCTACATGAATGCTCCTACAAGCACCCTGCGGATGTTGGATGTTGTCTATCATGGTGCACTAAGATTCATAACTGGCTGTGATTATCGTACCCACCACTGCACCCTGTATTCACTGGTTAACTGGACATCATTAACCTCACGCAGACTCTTCCACTGGTACATTTTCATCTTTAAATCACTTCTTGGTCTGCTGCCCTCATACATCTCCTCCTACATGTCTTTGCGTGAGTGCAGCTACAGCGTGCGCTCTCAGGACATGATTACCTGCAGTGTTCCATCAGTGAGGACTGAACTTGGAAAAAGGGCCTTCTCCTACTCTGCTCCTGCTTCATGGAATATCTTACAAAAAGATCTGAAGCTCTCGGCCCTGACCTCTCTAAATGGTTTTCAGAATCTGTTGGAATCCTGGCAAAAACCAATGCAGATATGTTCCTGTTTTTGATTTTGTACATCTACCTTATAATGTTTTTGCTACTTTTTCTTTTGTTTATTGTTTAATGTATTTGTACCATTGCTGTTCATCATTCTTTAGTTTGTAGCAGGTCGCTTTCGTAAATGAGCCCTCGAGGCTCAATAAGATTTACCTGACTAAATAAAGGTTGAATGAATTTTAAGCATGACTTTTTCTTGTCTACTTTGCTCATTAATTTAAACACAAACTTCACAATACAGTATGTGTGGTGTGTGTGTCTAACCAGGTGGTCAGTAGCTCAGGAGCACCACAGGGGACTGTACTCTCACCATTCCTTTTCACTCTATACACCTCATATTTCCAGTACAAAACAGACTCCTGTCTGCAGAAATATTCAGATGACTCTGCAGTGGTCGGGTGTATCAGAGATGGACAAGAAGCTGAGTACAGAGAACTGGTGGACCACTTTGTGGCATGGTGTGGAAACAATCATCTCATCTTGAATGTGAACAAAACAAAGGAGATGAATGTAGATTTCAGGAGAAGCAGGAACAGGTCCTACACTATTTCCATTGTGGGAGAAGAAGTGGAGGTGGTGGAGAACTATAAATACCTTGGAGTTCACCTGGACAACAGACTGGACTGGAAATGCAACAGTGAAGCGTCTACAAGAAGAAACAGAGCAGACTGTACTTCTTGAGGAAGCTGAAGTCCTTCAATGTTTGCAGCAAGATGCTGCATATCTTCTACAAGTCTGTTGTAGAGAGCGCTGTCTCTTCTGCCATCATCTGCTGGGGTAGCAGCACCAGAGCAAGTGACTTAAGAAGATCAACAAGCTCATAAAGAAGGCTGGTTCAATTCTGGGGACTCCTCTAGAACATTTGGAGATGATTGTTCAAAGAAAGAGTGTTCATAAAATGAAAAACATTATAGACAACCCTCAGCATCCTCTTCATCAGACTGTCACACAACAACAGTGTCTTCAGTCAGAGGCTTCTTACAGACCACTACAAGACATCCTTCCTGTCCACAGCCATCTGCAGCTAGAACAACTCTTTAATGAAACCAGGATGATGAGCTACAACATTTAATTTCCCTCTGGGATTAATGAAGTATTTTTGAATTGAATGTTGTCATGGTCAGGTAGAAGGAGTAAACAGAAAGAAAAAAGCAGCCAAAGATGATTTTAAAGATAGCTCCACTGATGTTAGTCCAGTTTGGTCCATTTCGACCCTGTTTGTAAAATGTCTCCTGCTACACCTGTTTCCACAAGAGTTCAAAGTTAAACTTATTTCTGGCAAACACATCTGTTTCTTCAGGAGTCATATTCATCAGAAGTCAAACAATCTGAGCCTGAATGCAGAACGTCAAACTTCTGCCATTTCCTGGTTCCTGCCTAAAGACTTTACCCTTAACATCTGACAGATTATTTATATTTTCTGTCCCTATGAATTATTTCTCATTTTCTTTGAACTGTGTAGTTTTCGCTACGTCTCATGCAGTGTTCAACACTTACTTTGTGACATTAATTGTTTCAAATGTTTCACCTGTTCAGGTTCATATTGGTTACCTCCCAAACAAGAGAGTCCTGGGCCTCAGCAAACTGGCCAGGTGAGTCAATTTCATCTAATATGATTGAGTGTGTGTGTGGGTGTGTGTGGGTGTGTAAGCTGATTAATTAACTGTGTGCGTGCATGTGTGTGTGTCTGTGTACTAGTGTAGAATCTGATTCCCCTGACCCCAATACCTTCGGGCTTATTGTTCTAACACAGATACACACACACACACACACACACTGTAGGGACAATAGGTAACTAGTTCACTTATCAAGACAAAAGTGATGTTGTAAACTGTGACAGTCATCAAAATCTTTTAAAAATAAATTTCTCTCGTTTAATGTGAGATTACACAAAATCTACAGATAATTTAGGACCTGGTATTGTGTATCGCCTGCTGCCTTTCATGTCGCAGTTACCAGCTGAGATCATGTAATGGTGAGAAATGAGCAGTAGTCACTTTGGTCAAACCATGAAAGTAACATCATGTAAGTGGCAGGCGGACTGGAAAAACACAAAGCTGACCGCTAACTGAACGCAGATAAATAATGAAACAAATGAACACAGAGAAATATGAACACAAGAAGGTAATATTCATAAATTACAAGATGAAGAAAGCAAAATATAATGACCAAAAACGGAAACCAAACCTGATCTTAAACATCAAGACAAAAAAGCACTGTAATTTCTGGACTATTGAGCACACCTGAATATAAGCCACGCCCACTATATTTAAAAAGAAAAATTTGCATATATAGGCCATACTTGTGTATAAGCTGTGTGTGTCCAAGTTGTAACATGATATATTTACACGGACAGTTTTTTTTTTACTTTTAATTAAATACATAACAGTAACATACACAAATATGTACAGTAAATGTTTTTTTTTTTCTGAACAGAGCCTGTAGCACGGCTGGTTAAAAAACTACAGTAGCCTACCAGGAAGTAAAGGCCGGCGCAGAGCTCCGCGCTGGACCGAGCCCCGCGTCACGCGCGCTGCGCGTGGGGGGTTCACAGCAGAGCACAGCATGAAGCAGCGTGTGGCTCCAACGTTTTCGCTCCAAATACTTGATGTCATTTGAGCAGAAGCAGGGCGGAGCGTTTAGCTACGGGACAAATTGAGGTCGCTGATTGGTCATTTGCTGACAGCCTACTGATTTGATTGACAGGTCGGGTCTGAGAACAAGTTCATTCATTCCTCCTCATCGGAGGAGGAAGTGAATGGTGACCGCTTCAAGCGATCACTTGACTTTTGGCAAAAAAACAAAAGAAAAGTCCAGATCAGCGATGAAGAAGAGGAATTTAATTCATTTGTGTGTCACACAAAACAGTCCGCCACCAGGGCAGTTTATGTGAGACACCACGCGCGCGCGTGAGCGGTCGTAAAATTTGAGCTTGGCGCGTTCGCGCGAGCGTTCTAAGGCTTGTGCAAGCGCAGCTCGCACAGCGTGGCGCCGCGTGGCCTCGCGCTAGCGCGGAGCTATGCCTCGCCCTTAATTGATCAATATCTTCACTTCCTCCTGCACACTGTGCCTCCCTCCTGGAGGGCACAACAGGGAGGGGAGGAGAGAATGGGGAGTATTGAAACCACGTTTCTTTGGTCCACTTTGACCAGTTCAGTAATTTCATTGGTCAGGTAGTCTCATTGAGTCACGAGNAGAAACGAGTATTTGCACCTATATGAGGGCCCGGGATTGACAAGGCTAAATGTTTTAGTGGCATGAAGCTTGTTAGCCCAGCAAAAAAAATAAAAATCCATAAATTAGCCGCAGCATTGTATAAGCCACAGAGTTCAAAGTGTGTGAAAAAATAGTGGCTTATAACCTGGAAATTACGGTAAGTAAAATACACAAACCATGACAGTTCCATGAGATTAAAATCTAAAAAGGATTTTAAAAAGAGCATTTTCTGGAATACCTGGGAACAAATCCAAACCCTCAACCTGAACAGCAAACATTCATCTGTAGAAATCCAGTTTCCATTTCATAGCTTTCTGACTTTATTTTTGAACACTTTATAGAAAATACTTTGGTAAATCTAACATCATTACGCTGTAAAATATTCTAATCTACTCTTAAGAGATGCTATTTTTTGACATACAGTCTATGGTGCCTTCTCTGATTTTGGGGTGTTTCATTAGCTGATCCGATTGGTTGGTGCATCTTTAGCACACAAGTAGCAAAAAATTGTGAACATTGTTTTGTTAAGAAAATATGACAATATTTTATTATTGATTATTGAGCATGCATCAGGGTAAAATATGGCAATGTTAACAGCTGTCGTATAAAAGTGACAAGTACCGTAAGTGAAAAGAGAAGTTTAATTTTTAGATTGTTTCAGAGAATGGAAATTCTCCCTTTGAGCCATTTCTCAACGCAAAAGGATCTTAATTTTGGTGTGAAAGGTGATGAGCAACATGGATTTCTTTCATAAAGCTAGTTGTTCCCTGTCAGTCCAAAGAGGGGAACTTGGAAATACCGTCCATCTGTCCATGTTTGAGCATGATAACTTGAAAAGTAGGTGAGGCACCAACTTCCACTTTTGTGTGTGGCTGCCTCTAGGCATAGGAAAAGACCCTTTCACAAACTGGATTGTCATTAGGGGTGTAACGGTACACTAAAATCACATTTCGGTTCGGTTCAGTTTCAAGGAGGGCTCGGTTCGGTTAATTTTCAGTACAAAAAAAGCCAAAATTAAGACTTACAAAACATTTATTTTGAAAATATGCCAAGTAAACAATACATTTGTATAAAAATAAATAAATAATTTCCCTGAAGATGAAGTAGACTCAGCTGCTGTCGGTGACATTCTACAAACACAAAGAGGTAAAAAAAAATTGAGGTAATGAGATTATAATTTTGAATTAAAAAAGTTAATTAGATCACAATAATAAAATAACAATACCTCTTCTTGTACAGTCATCATTTCTGTTATAAGGTGGTTGAGTCTCTCACTCATCATCATCAATGTGGCAGAGCTTTAAATCTGGGGTGGGGCTTGTTGACAATCAGTTTTAGCTTTTTCATAAAGTGCTGGTGCAACTTTTAGGCTGAAGTGTTGACGTGATGGGATGTTGTAGGCAGCTGGGCTCAAGAGCTTTAATCATATGCTTAAAGCCAGCACATCAACAACAGAAACATAGATCCAGAGCTTTAAAAACTCCTACAGCTTGTGTTATTGCTTTGGACCAATCTGAATTACCTGATAAAGGTTGTTTAAGTGCTGCTGTTATCGATCTTTGCACAACGCTGCTAGAAGAGACGTTCACATTCGGATGATGTTGTTTCAAGTGCGTTAACAAGTTAGACGTGTTGCCTGCTGCAGATCCAATCTTCGTGAAACAACGTCGACACACAGCTTTGGTTCCCTTATCAGTCATGTCACTCGGTGCAACATAATTGCTATGGGAAATTGCGCCCCGCGCGATTACCTGAAGGAATACATTCACGCCTTTACGGCAGGGGCGTCAGCGTCATGCCAGAGTCCCCTCCCTCTGGGTATTTAAGGCACTGACACCCATCCATCATTCTCTTATTGCCCTTCACCTCGCTTAAAACCTGAACTTCGTGGGACTTCTCTGTTGTCGCATCGCTCGATCAGAGGTGAGCTTGCTCCCTACACTGAGCGTACAGAGAAATTTTTCCTACGTACTGCTGGGCTGGCGAAAGCTAGTCCAGCGTTTTTCTACTTACCTCGAAGTTTTCTTCTCTCTCCGCAGCTGCTTTGCTCGACGGCGCTAACTGCGTCACAACACTCCCTGCTAAACATTAGCAGGCTAGCCAGCGAAAGCAAGACGACGGAGAGGACGGCTTCAAACAAAAGGAAACTAGGAACAGCTTCGACGCTTCTCGTCTCCGGACATGGCTCCCGAGAAGGGAAAACGGAGGACAAAGACTCAGAAGAAAACCAGCAGGATGGCGAGCCCTCGCTCGCGCCCCTGCCCCAGTGGCTGCGGCTACTCCCTCTCGGCGACGGACACCCACGAGGCCTGTCCTGTCTGCCTAGGGATTCTGCACGCAAGAAATGCGCTGGAATCCCCTGACTCTTGCTTCCATTGCTGTCGGATGCCGGCGGTAGTGAGGAAATGCCGTGCGGACGCGTTGGCTAAATCCATGGCGAAGGCCGCCGTGCTGAAGGCTGCATGCCTCACAGAGCTGCTCGCTCCAGAGCCAGAGCTCGAGAACGTGGACCTGGAATGCAGCGGTCAAGTTGGGGATTAGAACGTGTCGGACTCCTCAGTCCCCGTTGAGGACTCGGCGCCCGAAGTGTCTGACCAAGACGCCGAGTACGGTTGCATAGGGGAAAGTGTGGATTCCTCCCAGAACCTGGCGCAAGTTCTACCGGAACCAGACGTGTCGGCCCCTGCTCTGTTCGACCTGTGCCATAGGGCGGCGGATGCCCTGCAGGTCGCGTGGCCAGACCCCACGCCTCGCCAACAGGTTACGAGGCTGGCGGGAAACTACTTCTATGCGAAGCAGCAGCCGACGACGTCGCAAAAAATGCCCATTTTCCTGGACTTCCTCATGGAGCTCACACGCTCCTGGGCGGAACCCGGAGCTCCCATGACGCTGCCACTATCCCGACTCCTGTATGTCGCTGGAATGGAGGCAGCAGGCCTCGCCAACGCACCGCTGATAGAGGAGGCCTTGGTGGCTCATCTGGCCCCCGCAGCTACGGGGGCAAAGCCGGCGTTGCCCAGCAGGGCCTGCCGCACTTCGGAGAAACAGCTTGAAAAGTGCTACAAGGCAGGGCCTCGTGGCATGTGTGATGAACGTCTCGACCATTATGCAGGCATACCTGGCAGAAAAGCTGCAGGAACTTCAGGTAACGACAAACGAACAGGCCGCAATGGAGGCCATGGAGGAGGCCCGCCGCGCCTCTGACTTCGTGCTCCGCATGATGGGGACAATAGCCATCACGCAAGGCAGAGCAATGGCGGAAATGGTTGTCGCCCAACGCCATCTTTGGTTTACTTTAACGGACCTCCCGGAAAACCAGAGGTCCCCCTTCCTCCAGCACCCGATCAAGCCGACGGGACTCTTCGGGGGAGCCCTGGAACGCGTCCAGGCCAGGTTGGAACAAAGATGCAAACAGGCGGAAGCCCTCCGCGAGGAGCTGCCAAGGAAAAGCTTTGCATCCCCCAAGGAAGACATGCGTCGCCCTCCACAGAAGAGACCTGCTGGCGACAGTGAACTTTTCCAGTATCGGCTGAGGGCCTCTTCAATGACCCCATGTGGAAAACAGATTCGGGCCTGATGAAACAGGACGAATTCATGATTTTACAGGTTTGCCCGCCCACGCTGTACGGGAACCTGACCTTTTGAGCCCAGTCTTCACTTGTAAAACACTACAAGGAGCTGGTGACATGTGTGTGCGCACTAAACATGACTCGCCTACTGTATGTGTAACCAAAACAAACACTGTTTCATGCATATACGAAAATAAAAGTACCAAAGCACAGACTGCCCTGGTTCTTGACTCGAGTCCCACTTCCATAAAACATAAACCACGTGGTCAAACTATGAACTGCAGCAAGATACACGAGCTCAGCCTGAAACTGTCAAATCTCGCGATATCTTCTGTTGGGCTGACCAACCTGCTCGAGAGGGCGCGAGAGGGGTCAAAGGCCACCTCTCCCACACTCAAACATGATGAGCAGCAATTGGACATGCCTTCCAGGCTCATGGTGCACGCGCAGGCCTGGAGGGCATGTCTACCAAACGAATGGGTCATGACGACGATATGTCATGGGCTCAAGTTGCAGTTCAACAGGAGACCGCCCCCCTTCACAGGGGTACTGCAATCAAATATTAACCCTGCACGTGCACACGTTCTGAGGGAAGAAGTATTGACGATGCTACAGAAAGGAGTGATAAGTTTGGTCCCGAAACGCAAACTACGCTCCGGCCACTACAGCAAGTACTTCCTGGTGCCCAAAAAGGATCATTCCCTAAGACCGATCCTGGATCTCAGGACTCTGAATAAAAGAATTAAAAAAATTAAGTTCAAGATGCTTACACTGTGGCAGGTTCTCCAGTCTGTGAGACCAGGAGACTACGCTTGTACAGTGGATTTGAAAGATGCCTATTTCCATGTAGGCGTGTGGAGGAAACACAGAAAATTCCTTCGTTTTGCTTTCGAGGGAAAGGTTTATGAATTCGAAGCCTTCGGTTTGAAGACGGCTCCTCGTACATTTACTAAATGTCTGGACGCAGCCCTGACCCCCCTTAGGAATCAAGGACTTAGGGTTATGAATTACCTGGATGACCTCCTGATTCTGGTTGGAAGCAGAATACAGGCCCAGTCACAGTCCTGCAAGGTGATCTCTCACCTGGAGTCTCTCGGTTTTGCCATAAACCTACAAAAGAGTGACCTAACTTCATCACGGGTTACCGTATTTCTGGGAGTACAGTTCGACACCATCCGGTACAGAGCATGGCTCTCAAAGGAACGAGTTTCCTCGATTCGCCATTGCCTGGCAAAATTTAAACTGGATTAGCAAAATTTTTTGAGGATCTGTTTCTTACTATATCTACTCTTCAAGGATTTAACTTGATTGGAGGAGATTTTAATTGCACTTTAAATCCAAATAAAGACCGATCAACTGGTTCAGATGTTTATAAAGCTCAAACTAGAAAGTTAATAAATCAATATATATTGGATATCAATTTGGTGGAAGTGTGGAGAGAACAAAACCCTGATAAAATGGAATACTCTTGTTACTCGGGTATACATAAATCCCGTTCACGTATAGATTACTTTCTTATTTCAAGAGAACTTTTATCAAAGGTCAAACAATGTCAGTATGACAGCATAGTGATCAGTGATCATGCAGCTATCTCATTGTGTATTTATATAGAGAATTATTTTCATAGCCAACCTCACTGGCGTTTTCAAGCAAGATGGCTACAAGATCAAGACTTTGTTAAACTGATAGGAGAGAAGATAGATATTTATTTTGAATTAAATACGGACCAGACTTGCGCCTCAGTGAGGTGGGAAGGGTTCAAAGCATATATTCGAGGTGAAATTCTTAGTTATACAAGCACAAAAAATAAACAACAAAAGAAACGAATGGAACTCTTGGATAAAAAAATCAAATATCTAGAACTAGAATTAAACACTGATGATGACCAAATAAAGCAGAATGAACTGTTACGTTTGAGAACTGAATATAATACATTATCTTGTGAAGCAGCAGCAAAAAGTTTAATGTGGTTAAAACAATCCTATTATGACCAAGGAGAGAAAGCTGGGAAACTACTGGCATGGAGAATTAAGAAAATACAAAGTGAAAGAGCAATCAATAGCATAAAAACCCCCTCTGGTAGGGTAACAGTAGACATGTCTGAAATTAACGATAACTTCAGGCAATACTATGTAAAATTATATAAATCAGAGTGTGCCCATGCCTTGACAGAACAGGATATATTCTTAGACCAACTTCAGTTTCAGACTCTCACAGAAGAGACAAAAAAGGAACTGGATTTAGATTTAACGGTTGAAGAAATCTCACAAGCCATACAAAGTATTAATAGTGGTAAG
>JBBPBX010063746.1:8801-20439 GCA_038048925.1 Garcialebias charrua | reverse complement strand
TACAGGCACCAAGATGGGGGGCAACAAGTATGCCCACTCCTGCTCGGCGCCTCTCACCAGGGGCAACTCCAGAGTGGAAGAGTGTCCAACCCCTCTCAAGGAAACTGGTTCCAGAGCCAGAGCCATGCGTTGAGGTGAGTCCGACTATTTCTAGCCGGAACCTCTCAACCTCACACACTAGCTCAGGCTCCTTCCCCACCAGAGAGGTGACATTCCATGTCCCAATGGCCAGCTTCTGTAGCCGAGGATCAGACCGCCAGGGTCCCCGCCCTCGGCCACCACCCATTCCACAATGCACCCGACCCCTTTGGCCCCTCCCACAGGTGGTGAGCCCATGGGAAGGGGGACCCACGTCTCCTCTTCGGGCTGTGCCCGGCCGAGCTCCATGGGTGAAAGCCCGGCCACCAGGCGCTCGCCAACGTGCCCCTCCTCCGGGCCTGGCTCCAGAGTGGGGCCCCGGTGACCCGCGTCCGGGCGAGGGAACATTGTTTCCATTTATATTACTCATCATAAGGGGTCTTGTGGGCTGCGCTTTGTCTCGTCCCTCACCTCAGAGAAGCCAAAGTTATTTCGAGTAAACAGCAGGTTATAATTTTTTTTCAGTTCTTGGCATAAACCAACACAGACATGTTCCCGTTTTTAGTGTTTTACATGCTTTATATTAGTAGCTGTATTATGATGCGAAGCCACGGAGCTCCCAGGCGGGAGCTGAAACAGCACCCGGCATGAAAAAGAAAAACACACCGCTGGCTGAAGCCCTGAGCTCGATGGAATGTCCGGCGTAAAACTAACTTGACCGCGGTTTAATGTGACGCAGATGTGTTTATATAGCTCTGCTCTGCAAACATTGAACGTTGTTGTCTTGCGGTGTTGAGTGTAAAATATTTCCGTGACACAACGCACATGTTACGATGAAAAGTCGGCTAGCTGCTAGCATGCACTCACCAGTGTTGTCCGAATCGATCTTGCCACAGGAACAAGCGTCCAAGCTCCATGTAAACAATCCATCTTGCAACAGGAACAAGCGTCCAGCTCCATGTAAACAATCCATCTTGCGAAAGAAACAAGCGTCCAGCTCCATGTAAACAATCCATGAACAAACGACCCGCTCTTTCCAAACGATGTCAAAACAAACCCAACAGAGTACTCAGTCAGCCCCTCACGCTTGTAGCTGCCTGCAAACTATGAACTGGATTTCCTGAATGTGAGGCGGGTCTTGTTACTCTGGGTTCATGAGACACGCCTCCGTTCAGGAAATCCATTCCATAGTTTGAAGCCAACGTGCATCATGGGTTGGATCGATACGTAAACAAGGCTGGTATCGGTATGTGCCATGAGCATTGGTTCCGCTTCTGCTCGGAGGGCGGGCCAGGGTCCATCTTACACGGGCACGGGCCCGTGAGTAGAACCGCCACAGACTTTGGCTTCTCTGAAGACAAACCGCTAAAATATAACGTTTTAAATGGCTAAATTGGACGGATGCCTTTGCATCTTCGTCCATTGTATCAATGTGCGCAGTTGACGGAGTCTGTGTCTGACGTCATAATCGCGCGACGGGAAAATCCATATTTATCATGTAAAAAAAGGCGCTAATTTTAAACTATTTTTGAGAGGAATTTTAATTAATTTAACATTGTTTTAGCAAAAACGATCAGAGGTCAATCTTAATATATATATATATGTTGTGCCATTTTATGGAAAGTTAAAAGATGATGTCAGTGGAGCTTTAAGTACATTAAATGTCAGATACTTGAATACTTTTACTTTAGTAATAAATTTAAAGGAGGCTAACTTTTACGAAAGTAATTTTATGATAAGATACTTGTACTTTCACTGAAGTATCACTTTGAGGTACTTTTTACAACACTGTGAGCTTGACTGGGGAAGCTCAGTCCTCACCTCTTTTTACAGGTTTACAGTGGAGAACATCCTGCGCACTAACATCCACATGTGGCATGGAGGCTGCACAGCTGTAGAAAGGAAAGCTCTGCAGAGAGTGGTGAAGGCTGCACAGAAGACTGTTGGAGTCAGCCACCTTACCATCACAGACATCTACACCTCCAGATGCAGGAAGAGGTTGCTGGGGTGTGGCACCTCATGGGGTTAGAAACAACCGACAATGTTGTGCATAACTTTGTCACATGGTTGTGTCTTCTCCTGCAGCGTCAGATCACAGATGTTACCAATCTTTAATGTTCTGTAAATTGGTGAAAGGTTGGAGTTGTATACTGGAGTTACATACTCACTGTTTCATTTATGAGCTATTGTCACATCTTACCACCCCTCTTTTTTAATACAAAGTGACTACTCCCTCTCCTGCAACCCCTGTCAAATTTTTCCAATAGCATGTAATACTGTTTAATGTTTTTATGTGGCATTCTGTGTGATGTGACTTTCACTCACTCTTATGTTTTGAATTGTCAGACTCTGCAGCAACTGCATTGGTAAAACTATTCCTCCACGAATTTTGCTGCCCCTCATCACCTCTGGTGTCTGTTTTATCCTTTTGGTATTACTGTATACCTTACTTCTTGCAAGTCAAATCATTTACCATACCAACTGATGGTCTGCATTTGTATCAAAATATGTCCAAATCAGATTAATCCCACCGGGTTCCTTCCTATGTTTTTTTTTTTTTCACAGTATGTGTATGTTTATGTAACACAAGCAAAATTAAAGAAACCATTTTTTAATCTAAAATCATTTGCATTTTACCATAAACCATTTTTTATCGCTTTTGTAAATGAGTCCACGAAGCTCAATGAGATTTACCTGACTAAATAAAGGTTGAATGAATCTGTCATCACTAAAATACAGACGTTGAAGTCACAAGGTTTTACAATGCATACAATACAACAACCCAGTGTGTCATTGTCAAACCAAACCAGTCCTAACTTCAACATCTGGGACATCAATCATGTCTCCGTTTTACTTAGGGCTAGAAAAACTGTCCAAACATGGTCTTATTATTCATATTAATTACATATGACCCTTAATTTGCCCTTTATGAAAAACTCAGATGTATTAGGATTATGTTGCCGACTTAGAAACCTCCTTCGTACCACATTGTAAACCTATACAGTACTTTTTCACCAGCCTGTTTTTGTTTCCAAGGTGCTCAACTAACACATTCTTCTTCCAGAGGTGCTTGCTGTGGTTAGAACACTGGATTTGTGTGCTCAGACAGACAGCCTGATGAGGTAACACTGAACTTTAAAGAGGTGTTTCTCTGTATACGCACATATTTTTGGTTTGTATATGAGAAACATAGATCAGCCTGTCAGCCTTTGCTTCATGCGATACTCTGAACCTTCATAAATCTGGATGGATACATTATTTAAAAATAAGTTTTCAGACAAGACACTCAAATCAAAGAGAACCTTTAGTGTTCTAAAAATGAGCAGTGGGGAAACGCCTTCTGTTTGTTAGATGCATTTCCTGAACAATTTGCTTGTGAAGCAATTGTACAGATGGTCACACAAAAATCTGAGTCATGCTGACATAAGCACATCTCATAACATGAAACCCTGCTATTACACAATTCAGAAGTAAGCATGAGATTCAAACCAGCCACTATGGAGAACAAGCCAGTGTATCTCTTGTGCCTATCCCAAGCCCGGGTAAAGGGTGAGGGTTGTGTCAGGAATGGCATTCGATGTAAAACACTTTTGCCAAAACCATAATGTGAGTTCATCAAAGTGAAACCATACTGGATCGGTCGGGGCCCAGGTAAACAACGACCGACAAACAGGGTGCCGGCGGAAATAGTGCTACTGTTAGTAGAAGACCCCGAGGAAGGAAACGTGTCAGGAGGCAGAGGGAGAGGAGGAAAGTGAAGAATGTAGGACTGAGGGTTGCAACTCTAAATGTGGGGACAATGACAGGCAAAGGTAGAGAGCTGGCTGACATGATGCAGAGAAGAAAGTTAGATGTTTTATGTGTCCAAGAGACCAAGTGGAAGGGTAGCAAGGCCCGCAGCATTGGAGCAGGGTTCAAACTGCTTTACCACGGTATGGATAGAAAGATAAATGGAGTAGGGTTGGTCCTGAAGGAGGAGTTGGCAAAGAATGTAGTAGAGGTGAAGAGAGTGTCAGAAGGTAGAAGTAGAAGGTCTGATGCTAAACATAGTCAGTGGTTATGCTCCACAGGTTGGATGTGATGGGGAGGAGAAAGATACATTTTGGAAAGATTTGGATGAAGTGATAGAGAGTATTCCCAGGGAGGAAAGAGTGGTGATTGGAGCAGACCTGAATGGACATGTTGGTGAAGGAAACAGAGGGGATGAGGAAGTGATGGGTAGGTTTGGTGTCAAGGAAAGAAACCAGGAAGGACAGATGGTGGTGGATTTTGCCAAGAGAATGGAAATGGCTATAGTCAATACCTATTTCCAAAAGAGGGAGGAACATAGAGTGACCTATAAGAGTGGAGGAAGGAGTACACAGGTCGACTACATTCTGTGTAGAAGAGGAAACCTGAGGGAGATTGGAGACTGTAAGGTTGTGGCAGGGGAGAGCGTGGCCAGACAGCATCGGATGTTGTGTGTAGAATGACTGTTGTTGCGAAGAAGAGAAAAAGAGTAAAATCAGAGAAGAAGACCAAATGGTGGAAGCTAAAGAAAGAAGAATGTAAGAAATAGCCTATATGCCACGGGGGGGCGTGACGTACTTCCGGCATAATGCAACACCCACCCGCCACTTCCGGTTCCCATCCACCTCCGTTGTTGCTAGCATTAGCTCCTAGGAGCCTACCATGACAACGACCCGAAACGGGAAGCGGCCGCGCGCTACCGGCACTACAAGTGAGTACCGTTGTGTCCGCCCACCGGTGGGAACAGCTGTTCCGCGGGGGGGTTTCGGCGAACATTTATCGCGGCTATCCGTAGGGGGAACGTCGCCATAATTTTATATGGTTTTATATGTGTATAGAGTTGTTATTGGTGTGTATGCTGATGTTTTGTTAATTGTATTTGGTCATTTATGTTCGTGTCTTTCCCGCTACCCGGAAGTGCGCCGTCTGTGTAATGACTGCGGAGGTGCTGGAACGGAAGTCCGTGGCATATAGGCTATTCAGAGATGAGTTGTTAAAGGCTCTGGGTGGTAAGAAAGAGCTTCTAAGTGACTGGGCTACTACAGCAACAGTAGTTAGAGAGACAGGTAGGAAGGTACTTGGTGTTTCATCTGGACAGAGAATGGAAGATAAGGAAACCTGGTGGTGGAATAGTGAAGTGCAGGACGCCATTCAAAGAAAGAGATTAGCCAAGAAGAAATATGACAAGTTTGACAGGATATGGACTCCCTTACTGGACATTCTAACCAGATTAGATCTGAGAGAGTGATGAGTATAAATTTAACTGTTTTATGTTAATCCTTTCAAATGTCTCAGTTGTATTCTTCTCTCTTAACTCTGACCTTTCAAAAAATATGTTTAATGCTAAATGTAATATTATTGCCTATGTTACTACATTGAGAGAGTGGGTGGGATGGACAGGTTTTGTTTTTTTGAATGTTTTTTTTGTTTTGTTTTTTGTTGTTGTTGTTTTTTGTTGTTTTTGTTGTTGTTGTTGTTGTTGTTGTTGTTGTTGTTGTTGTTGTTGTTGTTGTTGTTGTTTTCAAAAAAAAGGAAATACACAATATTGTGCACTGGATGTAAAATTTATACAACTGTACATTCTGAATAAATATATCTATACAAAGAAAAAAACTAAAAAAACAAAACAAAGCAAAAAAAATTGTAGAAATGTTTCGTCTTCTACAGTTTTTTTTTTTTGGTTTGTTTTGTTTTTTGAATGTCCAGAGGACCAGACTTAGCTTTTTTAGATTTTTCTACCTGGATTATTGAGCATGCATCAGGGTATCTATAGTCAATACCTATTTCCAAAAGAGGGAGGAACATAGAGTGACCTATAAGAGTGGATGAAGAAGTACACAAGCCAACTACATTCTGTGTAGAAAAGGACACCTGAGGGAGATTGGAGACTCTAAGGTTGTGGCAGGGGAAAGCGTGGGCAGACAGCATTGGATGGTTGTGTGCAGAATGACTGTTGTTGTGAAGAAGAGAAAAAGAGTAACATCAGAGAAAAAGACCAAATGGTGGAAGCTAAAGAAGGAGGAATGTTGTGAGAAATTCAGACGAGCTGTTAAAATCTCTGGGTGGTAAGACAGAGCTTCCAAGTGACTGAGCTACTACAGCGATAGTAATTAGACAAACAGGTAGGAAGGTACTTGGTGTGTCATCCAGACAGAGAATGGATGATAAGGAAACCTGGCGGTGGAATAGTGAAATGTAGGACGCCATTCAAAGAAAGAGATTAGCCAAGAAGAAATATGACAGTGAGAGGACTGAAGAGAGGAGACAGGAATATAAGGAGATGGGACATAGAGCAAAGAGGGAAGTAGTTAAGGCAAAGCAGAGGGCGTACAATGAGTTGTATGGGAGACTGGACACTAAAGAGGGCGAGAAGGACTTTTACCGATTGGCAAGACAGAGGGATCAGGCTGGAATGGATGTACAGTAGGTTAGGCTTATTAAAGATGGGAATGGTAATGTTCTAGCCTGGCCCTCGCCTTCCTGCACAGCTCCGCTCAATTCTCATTTCCCTTCACTGCACAGTCTGGGACTTCTCCCATCCACAAGGATTTCTCCGGTAGATTTTTGTTCGGACCAATCAGAGAACAGAAGGGACGGAGTTTTGGACCCTAACCCACGCCCCCACCTGTCCCAGCGCGCAGAGCCCTATAAAAGGGCTCTGCCAGCGCGCAGTCAGCGAGCACCGGCATGTTCTCATTCAAAGCGATGCAGAACTGTTTTATATGTGACACAAATTTATTAATTTCCCCTTCTTAATCCCTTATCTGGAGTTTTCTTTTGTTTTTTGGGCCAAAAGTCAAGTGATCGCTCGCGCCCTCCTCCTTCTCTCCCTCCGCTGAAATGAACAAGGAAATGGCTGAGGTTGTCACGAGAATTAAACTCGGGTTTTACGTTGCTGACCGAGTCCCATCAGATGTTCTGGTCTTCTGGTGAGCTGGACCAGCGATCCATGGTTTTATTGTATTTTATTAAAACGTTTTATTAACATATAAACACAGAATTTCCAGCCGGCAGCAAGAGAAAAGCTGCAGGAGGCGGAGCAGTTGTCAAGTTCACCAGAGCACGGGGGGTGGCTCTGAGGGGAGGGAGCAGAATGCTTTCCCTGTTCAAAATATCCAATGGTTTTGTTCCTCAGCAGAGCCCACGCCTCCAGCAAGAATCGTTTTAAAATGGAAAGGTCCCAGACCCTAGTCTGAAGTGAAGTGAAGGACAGGGTGTGGTTTTAACCAGGCTAGTAATGTTGTAACAAGTGAAGAGATTGTGATGGGAAGATGGAAGGATTACTTAGAGGAGCTAATGAATGAAGAGAATGAAAGAGAAAGAAGAGTGGAGGTCATATAAACTGTGAACCAGGAAGTGGGAAAGATTAGTGAGGGTGAAGTCCGGAAAGCTCTGAAAAGAATGACGAAGGGGAAGGCAGTAGGACCTGCTGACATACCAGAGGAGGTTTGGAAATGTCTTGGAGAGATGGCAGTGAGGTTTTTGACTCAAATATTTAATGGAATATTTGAGGGTGAGAAAATGCCTGAAGAATGGAGAAGAAGTGTGCTGGTGCCCATTTTTAAGAACAAGAGTGATTTACAGAGTTGTAGCAACTACAGGGGGATTGAGTTGATGAGCCACAAAATGAAGACCTGGGAAAGAGTTGTGGAAGCAAGACTTAGACAAGAGGTGACTATTTGTGAGCAGCAGTATGGTTTCATGCCAAGAAAGAGCACCACATATGCCATCTTTGCTTTGAGGATGTTGATAGAGAAGTACAGAGAGGGTCAGAAAGACCATTATGTCTTTGTGGATTTAGAAAAAGCATATGACAGGGTGCCAAGAGAGGAGGTTTGGTTTTGCATGAGGAAATCTGGAGTGGCAGAAAGTATGTTAGACTGGTACAGGACATGTATGAGGACAGCAGGACATTGGTGAGATGTGCTGCAGGAGTGACAGATAGCTTCACGGTGGAGGTGGGATTGCGTCAAGTATCGGCTCTGAGCCCCTTCTTGTTTGCTCTGGTGATGGACCGACTAATAAATGAGGTCAGGCAGGAATCCCCATGGACTATGATGTTTGCAGATGACATTGTCATCTGTGGTGAGAACAGGGATTAGGTGGAAGAGGACTTGGAGAGGAGGAGGTATTCACTTGAAAGAAGAGGAATGAAAGTCAGCCGTAGTAATACAGAGTACATGTGTGTGAATGAGAGGGAGGCCAGTGGAACAGTGAGGCTACAAGGAGTAGAGGTCACAAAGGTGCAGGACTTCAAGTACTTGGGGTCCACTGTCCAGGAAAATGTGAAATGTGGTAAAGAGGTAAAAAAGAAAGTCCAGGCAGGATGGAGTGGATGGAGAAAAGTTTCAGGAGTGATTTGTGACAAAAAGGTGTCAGCAAAGGTCAAAGGAAAAGTTTACAAGACAGTGGTGAGACCAGCTATGTTGTATGGTCTGGAGACAGTGTCATTGACAAAAAGACAGGAGAAAGAACTGGAAGTAGCAGAAATGAAGATGCTGAGGTTCTCCTTAGGAGTGACAAGGATGGATAAGATCAGGAATGAGATCATCAGAGGTACAGCACATGTTGAACAACTGGGAGATAAAGTTAGGGAGGCCAGACTGAGATGGTTTGGACATGTCCAGAGGAGGGACAGTGGGTATATTGGTAGAAGGATGTTAGAAATGCAGCTGCCAGGAAAAAGACAAAGAGGGAGGCCAAAGAGGAGATATATAGATGCAGTTAGAGAGGACATGAAAGTAGTTGGAGTGAGGACAGAGGATGCAGAGGACAGAGTGAGGTGGAGGAGGATTACTCGCTGTGGCGAGTCAGCAACCCCTGAAAAGGGAAAAGCCGAAAGAAGAAGTCAGCATGAGATTTCCTCCTAACGTGTTTCTGAAACTCTTACCACACTTATGATCATTAAACATTGTAACGTTGTGTACAATACTGCACAAACATTTCAATCCATCCATCCATCATATTATACCTGCTTTTTCCTTTTCGGGTCATGGTGGTCTCTGGTACCCATATCCAGCAGTCATTGTACATGAGGCAGGTACATCCTGGACAGGTCTCCAGTTCATAAATAAATAAATGTCACATTTTTGTCATCTGTGTATGTTTCCCATACAAGACGAAATTCGTCTCTGCATTTAACCCAACCACCACCAGGTGGTGCAGTGAGCAGCCATAGAAAGTTCCCGGGGAGCTGGGGAAATAGGTGTGCACTCATAGACACCCCAAGGTGTGTAGTGGCCGGGGCCGGGGTTTGAACCTGTGTCCTTCGGGTCCCAAGTCGGCAGCCCTGCCTCTACACCATCTTGGCCCCATGTTTTGGGCTATCTAATCTACCATCACAGGGCAACGAGACAAAAGAGACAAATAACCATTCAGTCTCTCACTCACACCTAGGGACAATTTAGAGTTACCAATCAGCCTAACATGCGTGTTTTTGGTCTGTGGGAGGAAACCAGAGTACCTGGAGAAAACCCATGCATGCACTGAGAGAACATGCAAACTGCACCAAGAAGGCTCCTGGCTGGAATTCAATCGATGACCTTCCCGCTGAGAGGTGGCAGCTCTACCAATTGAGCCACTTTGCTGTCCCATTTTAAACCACCCCTAATGTTTTTGTCTTAATAAGAAACAAACTTGTCTTTAAAAGGCAGTTGTGGGATTTTTTTTTTGAAGGGCTCTCAACTTTTTTCTTTCGACTTTGGCTACTTTTTCATTCACTTTCGTTTTTCTAGATCTTGACCATGACAGCATTTTGTAAAAAGGCGTTTAAACAAAAAATAGGGAAATGGAAAAATGGAAAAAGAAAATGTGCAATTTTACTGGTTTATCATCACATGTGAAAGGTGACCAATATAGCTGATTACTGCAAAAGCACACACAATAATAAAAAATAGAAATGTATGTGTTTTGCATCACATTGGCAATATAATAAAATTTGTCATGAGTAAAAATGGGCTTTCAGTTTCTAAGAACAGACATTTAGTGGCCCTAGAGTCTCTTAAAAGACAAACAAGTAGACCCTCGCTACTTGAACTCTTGATATACAGTATTCAAGAACTTTTAAAAAAACAGAGTCAAGTTAAGAACATTTTGTCTACTTAGTAATCATCATTTTGTTACCTTTTCTCAATTTTGCCTGGTTGACTTTCATTGCCTGTAGAAAGCTACGCAAACCACAGAAGCACTGCAGCAGAGATCATTTTTCCTTCAAAAATATGTGGACTGTTTTGACAGAACTTGAGTCTTGTTAGAATGTTTTAAATGTGATACATTTGAATATAAAGTCCATGTCCAGAGCCGACAGACAGCATATGTTTTTTGAATTGAAATGGTTTGAGCTGCACAAAAAGAAGAAATAAATATATAAATAAAGCACACTCGTATGTGCTGACATTATTTATACCATACAAGCTTCAGTCACATGTTCTCTCTCCCCCGCATTTTTTCGCATTCATTGTTTAGGTTCATGTTATGATTGGGTGACTTCCACAAACACAATGGCCAGCTGTGTTATATGAACAAAACTACAGAGACCAGAACTTATTGACATGTCCCCGATCTACCTTTTTAAAAGCTGAGTCTGTGTTCAGGAAAACAGTGGAAGGCCTTTCAGTGGTTGATCAAACTAGTTCAGTTTATGTGAAAATGATGTGATGCATGGCAAGTACAGAAAGTTGTCAAACAAACAGATGATTCAGATCACGAGATGTAATATCCTGAAGCTTTGGTCAGTGCGGTAGGACTCTTTCCAATTAAAGGCCAAGCTTTGTTTCAGAGAAACACTAGACTGCGGTGCGAAAGGGATCTTTTATTTATTTTCTGCATAATTTCCCCTCAAATGAATATAATCCATGAATTCTTTTAAAATCTGCACAGATAAAGATGTACAAGTGGATTTTTTTTGTTGCCTGTTTTCGCACAGCAGTGCTGTCATACTATTTATTTATTGTGAATTATACAAACCCATGAAATTAAAGTGAATAATCATTGTGCAATCTTACTCATTCTCTATTTTGGGGGGATTATGATCATTATTCATTTGTTTCAGATAAAAAGTAGCTGGAGCACAAAATGACCCATGTACTTTTATTTTCCTGTCTTGCACAGTGACCTAAAACACTTTTGGAAACAAACAAACAAAAAGTAGTTTAGAAGGAATATCTGCTCCCATGTTCTAGTATTAAGTGGGATTTCAGCTCTTCAGCAATTTGAAAGTTTATTTGTCAAAATTTTTGTCAAAATGTTGGAAGTGGTCATTAGACTGAACATCAAGCATACGTAATTACTATAATGACTCAAATGGATTTAATTTGTGTAGGCTTGTCATTGATTTATAAGTAAAACTTTCTTTTTTAAATCTAGTGTGCTTCATTTTACAGGTTATTGAGGAGAATTTGAAAACAAGAAATATGGGCAGGTACAAACTTAAAAACATACAAGTGATAAGCGAATTTCTGATTTTTAAACTTGTCTGAGATAAAATGAGAATAAATAGACAAAACCAGACTTTGAGAAACACACACACACACACACACACAATATATATATA